>NIPQ01044167.1:0-63647 GCA_002806875.1 Lepidotrigona ventralis hoosana | reverse complement strand
CCCAAAAAAAAAAAAAAAAAAAAAAAAGAAAAAGAAAATCGACCGAAGACTGAAAGGATGAACTTGTTGAAACGAAGCATTTGCCTGCCGGTGTCGTTGTTCGAGAACGTTGCATAAGGGTCGCAAGAGGATTTGATTCCTTGCAGCCTTACGTAAGCGGATTTCGCAAGAGCATTTTCGTACGTGATTGCTTGCGGAAGTTGGTATTAGGTTTACGAGATGATGTTGATTATTGACGACGACATGTGGACGATCTTTGTTTTTCTTCTCTTCAGTTGACAGATATTGAGTTCTGTGACATTTTTGATATTGTTGACGGTACAACTGTTTATTAAGTTGGAGGCCCAGAAGCTTTTGCAATTGCAAAGCTAAAAGATATCTGAAAGGAACGAGAGTTCGATCGGTTATTTCAGACATTTCAATTTTTTGCAATTGCAAAGCTAAAAGATATCTGAAAGGAACGAGAGTTCCATCGGATATTTCAGACATTTCAATTTTTTGCAATTGCAAAACTGAAAGGAACGAGAGTTCCATCGGATATTTCAGACATTTCAATTGTTTGCAATTGCAAAGCTAAAAGATATCTGAAAGGAACGAGAGTTCGATTGGATATTTCTGACACTTCCAGCTAGTTTCTACATTACACGAAACTCTTTGCATATATATTATATCCACAATTATAATTTATTTAATTACATTTTACCAAGATTTCTGTGGAGAATCATCTTTATCACTCTCTGATAGTTCTAGCGTAGAGTGTCTACATATACCTATGTGTCGAAGTTCAGATTGCCATGATTCTAAGTAGAGAAATATCATGCTTCGTTAACGTGAGATTCACCTTGATGATTTTCAGATACTTTTCAGGTACGAAGAATGAAGGGAGTAGAGAAAAATTTCTATTTGATTAGCTTTTTAGACAGGTGAACGTAAATAATACTCTTACATGCATGAAATTTCTCTAGTTAGATAGAATTTGCATACATTCGATGACAGGATCGAGTTAATGCGCGAGGTTAGCAAGTCGTTATATAAATCGTTATCAGAATGTGCAGAATCTGGTGTATCCTGCCTGTACTTTCTAAATTTGCGACCATACATTGTACAAGTTGCTTCGCCGAACTCTGCGTCGTTTTCTATCTTTTATAACTCGAAAGTCGGGAAACTCGAAGCTGCAAGATTCGTCGTAGCGTTTCATAAACGAGATAAATACTTTCTTAGATATTCCATTTTGCCAGTCGTAGCAAAATTCGTACGAAATTGAATTGAAAACCAATCAGAAAACAATTCCGCGGAGAAAACACAGCGACAACCTTTTCTTAATTATTCCAATTTTGATAATTCCATTGGAAGAAAGGGAGAAGTTTGCCAAGGAATTCAATTAGCGTTTCGTTCGCGTGGTCAAGAGCCATACCAATTATAATTATAATAACAGTGATATTAGTGCGCGGCTCGTGGCCACTATTTAAACAATTTTCAGCCTCGATGTCGTTCGTCGGTAAACGACGAATGTGCACCGGTACACACGTGATTTCGATATTTGCGATCGTGTTCACAGGCAGATCAAATTGTTTAACGATTTAATTACCAGCCGTGCCGTTTTCGCGCTATCGACACGCAACCGAGATTTCGTCCACATTCGTGGGATGCTCGTTGTTGTTTGGCCTGGTGTCGAGCCCCGTCGGTTCGAACGTGTCCAAACCGAAAGGTATTTGAATTTTGTTAACCAGCCGCAGAGTCTCGGTTTAATGTTAAATTAAAATGCGAAGAACAACGACGATTTTCACGGGACAAAGAAGTGAGTTTGCTCGAGCGAGTAATTTAGTAATTAGTTGGAACTGTTGCGTTCGAAAGAAAGGAAAATTTACGTTGAGAAATCTACATTATAAAGAAAAAATTATCTAGGTAATGAAAATTGACCGATTTTACAGAAATAATCATTTTTCGATATGTATAATCATCCTGACACTGATTGATTTTGCTTTTTTTTATTAAAGAAATTGTTGGTGTTCACTGAACAGATATTAATGCTAGAGATTGATATTTCATGATTCTCCTACTCGAAGAAAATTCTTTTTATCGAATCGGCACGTAGATCAAAATGCCTCTGTAAAATTTGAAATTTCATTTCTCATCTGGACATTTCTATTGCCAGCTGACTAACGAACGAATCACAGTCGCAACGAGAATTTCGTGCGCAAAACGTTTAATGGCATAACGAAATCGTCGATTCATTGAGCAGCTATTCACCAGGCGTATCGCGTAGGCGTCGATATACCGGCCTCTGTTCGTTCAGATAGCAAGCAACATCCCGGATGCTAGAACGATAGTGCCTCTTCCCCCGCATTTCCTCGCGCTCAATACGTATCGTCTTCCGAAAATGACGGAGTTTCGCGTCCTTCGTATTTCACGCGAAGCTCCTCTGATCCTCGTCCACGTTGGCTTTCCATAGAAGCAATAAAAGAACAAAAACTTACACTGAAATATTACGCTAAATTCCGCGGGCGACTTTTCCCAAAATCACGAAACAGAGAGACTGATCTGAACAATTTCGATACTTGAGGAATATCTGAAATATCACGGAATATTTTTCGAAAAATATTTCGATACTTTCGATAATATTTAATATTTAAATACTTTTATTATTTTATATCTCCAAATGAAACGTTACGCACTTTTAAATATCTGTTTCAAATGTTACTCGAAATAATGCAGTATCTTTGAAATATATATTCGAATATATATATTCGAAACTTTGAATATATATATTCGAAATATTTCTGTTACTTGATGTATCTCTGATACGTTTGAAATTTATTTTATAAATATTCTAAATATTTCGAAAATTTACTTACAACTGATCCTAAGATATAAATCATCGTTCAATTAAAAAAAAAAACACTCGCAGTACCTTTTTTTTGCACTGGATTGGAGTTGAGCAAGGCGAGGATAAAAAATGATTTTCTCTATAGCGTACGACGTCGCGAATGATTTGCTTCGTTTCTCATAATGTCGACGCAAGGAAAATCATAGGAGGAAACAAATGGAGGAAACGGGGAATGTTTTTGTGTGAAAGAAGAATGAAAGAAGAAGAGTTTCGTTCCGATAAATGGAGGCGAAGACATGGAAAGATGGTTTCTATAGTCGCTTGGGTAGTTGGCACGATGAAAAAAATGTCTTTCATGTTATTTGTTAGCCTCGTTTCTATCGACATTTATTTTATATTAGAGAGAGAGAAAGAGAGAGAGAGAGAGAGCTACACACCGTAATATTTGAGTGAAACGCCAAGTTGGTTTCAGTTGATCAAAGGAAGCAATCAGTACTTTGAAAGTCACCTATATTCTATCGAATAAAATACTGAACAAGATTTTTCTTTCAGGTCATTCTACAAGTATGCGAGTTTTTCTATGCGAGTTTTTAGAACAATGAGAATCTTTCACGAACGGAATTTCGTAGAATAAGATAAGTAGAAAATTTATAATAGAGAATGGAAAGATACATCATTCGTAGACAGATATTTGAAAAGAATTATATTATTTACCTCAAATCTATTAAGGATACTGTACAAAATTTTATTTTATTTAAGAATTAATAATAAGTTTTAATCTATGATATAATTTAGCATACTAAATGCCAATATATATTTAATTAAAGACTTATATTTTAAGTCAAATTATTGTCGCCATGCTATTGGTATAATGTTTATTAAATTTGAAGAAAATTTGACATTATTTATGGGTAACACCCCTAATATATTTATTACTTGTTACATGTCCCTTATCAATATTGTTAGAAACTTTTATCAGCACCAATCTTTAATATAATGTCAATATGTCAATATATAAATAAATGTCAATATATATTTAATTAAAGACTTCTGTTTTAAGTTAAATTATTGTCACCAGACTATTGGTATAGTGTTTATTAAATTTGAAGAAAATTTGACATTACTTATGGGTAACAACCCTAATATATTTATCGCTCGTTACATGTCTCTTGTCAATATTGTTAGAAACTTCTATCAGCAACAATCTTTCTTTGGCAATAAAATCTTTCAACTGCTTTCATGTGATCAGTTGCAACAGAGAGCTTAGCACGGTTTTTGCTCATCCCAACAGCCACTCTTCTTCGAAGAGGCTTTATCGATGACGCTCTCATGTGTATCAGGTCATACGATTTTAATGCATGTTCGTGGCTCGATGCGCGAATGAGTCAACAAGTTTGAGGATTTGTTACAAGTAATCAGAGCCATTTTAAGATATGTAATTGAATCGTGATAGTCAGAGTCAGCATGAATCTATCTGTCGTTGTGCTATCAACGAGACTTTGAATCATGTAGATTTGATTACACTAAACGATTTCGGCTGCTCGCTAACAATGAGAAACGTGCCAGTGATACCGATCACGATTCAATGTTTAAGAAGTTGTTGTCTTTTGTTGTACGTATATAAATAAATCAATGTTTAGATTTCGTTTTTCTTTTTATAAATATTTTAGAATTTTTTTTTTTTTTTTTGACACAAGTAACTATAGATAGTATACAATAGGGAAAGTATGCTTTCGTCGTATGTAATAGCTTACAGAAGTTAAATATTTAAGAAATTATAGAAATTAATTATAATATCTGATAGAAATTAAATATTCTGTCTCACAGGCAGAAAGTTTCGCGCGGCAATTAAATAATACTGACGCGTCAATTTATCCTTAGAAGTTCAATTCTACATTCTCGAGATCGTCTCAAAACGGATTCCAGAGACGCAGTCAAAAATAAACGCAAAGTCACATTGTTTCTTTTTTACTTCGCTCTTAATCAAACCTCGAAAGCGTGTTAAATTGTTCAATTCCTTTACGCTACGCAGAGTGCACGCGTGAAGCAAACATCACATGTCGGATCGTTTCAGGATTTCGTTTCGTCTCGTTTCGAAATTTCGACTTCGCCGTCTCTCGGCGGCCAGTTGACGGGAACCGCGACTCGCTCGAACGAGTAGCGAATTCTTTCATGCGCGTTGATAGGGCTCGACAACTCGCGAACATCCTAGCAGGAAGAGAGCAGGGACCCTTTCTCTTCCTCTCGGCCCTCGGATCCAAGGAATTCCAAAAGGGCTAGCGAAAAAACGGCTGACAGAGGGAGAGAGAGAGAGAGAGAGAGAGAGAGAGGAGTACATTTTGAAGAGAGGAAACCGGCCGGGGCCGAGAGTAGCGGAGTCGATCGAAGCTTCTTCGGAGCCTGTTCTACCTACGGCTAGCCTGGGTTCCGCTCAATTAGCCCGTAGTAGAGACAAAGGGGCTACCGACGGTTTTGGTATTCGACGAAGGATCTCTTTTCTCTCCCTTTCCTCCGCAACTCGTCTCTCTCTCTCTCTCTTTTCGCCGCTTTGTCTCTTTCATTTTTTCCCCCATTTCCTTTTCTTCCTTTTTTTTCATTTCGCTTCGTCTCTCAGGAACAACGATCCTGATGGGAAAGGACGAACGTTTACGCGACACGTAATTTTTTTCTTTTTCTTCCGGGCTTAAGGTAATACGTATATGCAGTATATACAGTTGATGGGAGAGAAGGGTCAAGAGAAACAAGGGAATTTGATATATTATGCGCGGTGCTTGAAATCGCGAAACGTGGATGAAAATTCAGTCGTTCCACCAAGGGACGGATCTCCCTTGAGTCAAGTTTTTTTCTTCTTCTTCTTCTTCTTCTTTCAAATTTTTTAATTCGTCACACATGCGTGTGTCTCGCGGCTTGTTTTCTCCATTTTGGTTTCCGGCAGCCGTTAACCCGCCAGCCATGAAGCTCTCATCGTTTATTGTTAAGGGAGCGCCACGGGAAAATGGAACCGCGAGCGTGCCGGTTAATGCAACGCGCGGCATTTGTTGCGATTTATGAATGAAATTAACGAAGTTCCTGTTTAAAAGCGGCGCGCCTATGTGCGTGCCGGCCGCTGTTTCAAAAGGTAGCCACATCAAAGAAAGAATATTTCGGGAATTACATTTTCAGGCGAAGCAGCCGACTTTGGCAAAAGAATTTGCAGCCAGATAAATCTGTGCCGCGTTAACCAACAATCAACCGATTGACTCACTTTTTACTGGCATGCTTCTGTTCTTGCCAGTCGAAGTTGAGAGAATCTTCGTAATAACAAGGGAGTGAAGTAATCAGAGGAGTTGCGTTTTAGAAACGTTAGAAACGTTAAACTTTTATGGTAACTTTGGTAATTAGTATATTTAGATTAAAACATCTGAACAACGAAGTGAATGAAAGGAATCTTGATTAGTGACGAAAGTATTAAGACGATGTTGTTTGTCTGATTTTCATTCTCTGAACAGTACCTTAAAACTCTTTCTTTTTTAAGCAATTATATCTTAATTATTCATCACTCGAAACAAGAATAAGTAATTGTAAGTTTGCTCAGTTTTTGCCAAAGTGATTCTTCATTTTCTTCAGTAAAATTACACACTCTCGTTGTTACACAAAATCTAGCAAACGTTAATGTTCAAGATCGTTCGTAATTTTTGCAAGTTCGAAATCCAGTCAATCGAACGATCTTTCCACTCCACGTCTATGCAAAATTTCAACTGAACGAAATTCTCGCTAAAAGTAAGATTCATTCAACAAAAATAGCTCGAGATGAAAGTACGTAAATCACAGTTCTTTCACAAGAAAAGTGAATTGTCAAGTGGAATGATCATGAGTTTTCTTAGGCCGTTCCATAATTCAATCAGCGAATAAAACTGGAGGTTCGTCGATATCTCGTTGAAGCTATTCAGCCAGGATTCACTAGAATTTGTGAGGGTATCCCTTTGTTTTCCCTTCTCTTTCACGTGGCCGAGGCCAGGACACTTGTTTTCACGGCGTCCGAGCGTGAAACTGGACGTTTCGAAGCCAGTGAATAATGTTATTCCGCGTGTTCTCCTTTGCTTTTAATAAGAACGATCGTAACCTTTGATAATCATCCTCTCCTCTATTTATAATTCCGATTGGCGATCAATCACACGAGAGTACTAGAGAAATAGAGTAAACATCTTGAGTAAGATGTATATTAATATTAATATTGTGGATTTGAAAGCAATTAGCAAATAAAATCGCGAATTAGCAAATTTAAAAATTTTAAACGCCAGCTTAAGTAGCATGTACTTGTTTTTTCTCGACTGAAAGTCGAAATCCTCGACGCTAACAGGTTTCCAACGATGCTGAAACCTTAGAAGTTGCAGGATTCAGGCAGCTCGAGCTCTGCCTTGCTTACTTTTCGAGAACTAGACCTGGGTATGGTACGTCGCATCTCGGTACAGTAGTATGTTACACCGTAGTATCAACAAGAGTTGATAAAATTTGAGGGAATTCCAGATGAAATCCAACTGTCTACGAAAATCTCAAGTGAAATTAACCCGTTGACGTATGAATTTAATGAAATTCGATACGACCAGAAAATGATATTTATTTCTCATCTGAGGTTGGTCAACCCAACAGAGGTAATTCCTATATTCTTTGTGTAAATCTAGCAAAGATAATTTTTATACTCTTGTATTTATACCGCCTAAAACGAAGAAGCAAATTAATAATTCAACAGTCTCCCAGACGTCATTGTATATCAAGGGGTTAATAGATGAAATTGAAGAAGAAAAAGAAAAAAAAGATCAAAACGCATGTAAATGAAACTAATTGATGAAATATTAATAAAAATTGAAGTCAAGATTACCTTAAATAAAAAAAATTTCTCCACTACTAATCCTTCGTGACGTCTCAAATTTAAATTACTCGAAACAATGCCGACGTGATGCTCGAACAACTGCAAGCATAAGCCGCAGTGCAATTCATCTGAAGCAAAACTAGCGAGTCACTAGAGATGACAGTAGTTTACAGCATCGAGCGTCCGCATTATTATCATGGACTGAAGCACTCCCGTCACCCTTCGGACAATCGCGATGTCTATTTGGTCCACCGCAATATCCACGATTATACCCTGGAACCAGCTCCAAGTCCCTCCATTATTCTCGCCACAGACTTCGTCCTTGGCCAGACCTAAAGCGTCGGTCGTGCTGTTCGATGATTCGACAAGGATGGGAAACGAACCCGGCCGAAACGCGTCCGCTGTTCAAAGAACGCCAGGAATAAGGATGGACGCGGATGGAAATGGAAAGTTTCATCAGCCGGAGTAGGATTGCGACGAATTGCCGCGAACAAGCAGAGGACGAGGAGGAGACGGATACACGACGTTCACCACCCTCCCCGTCGGCAAAGAAACCCTTGAAATCGGTTTCTTTGTCTCGGCCAACAGACAACAATGTACCGCTATTTTTTCCACCCCCCCCCCCTGCTTTTGTCGCCGCGAAAATATTGCTCACAGCCTCGACACGACATCTGTTGAGACTTTCTCTCCGATCGATTCGTCGTATTGGAAAGTTCTTTCTATCTTCTATTTCGTAAATATCTTTGTAAAATACGAAGCTTCGATCGTTTGTTGCATGGTGTTTCGCGAAAATAATGCTCGACAGGGGAATCCTTAGTTCCCTTAACACGTTCCGTGGCAAGCCATTTTTGCCTTTTGTTGTCGTTCAGGCCATTTGATATTTTGACTAAAGGTTGACATATTATCACACAATCTTTCACTACATCATCAATCGATAAGTAGTTCTCTTGTTTAGAGAAGCTATCACATCGTGTACCACTTGTGGCAATATTATTAGAAATATGGTGATACACATGGCTCAGAACGTGTTATATTATATTATATATATATTAGAATTCTCTCTTCTGTCTGTTTCTTTCCTTCTTTCTTTTTAATAATAATAAAATGATGTAAAAATACTCGAAAATATCGTTTCCTTCTTTGGCCAACATGACAATTAATGCTGCGAAGACCGAAATGACTACTAGCGCCACGTGAACGTTAACTACGCTGTACAGAGAATGCACTACCGATCATGAGCATTGGGTTACACACCTGTTGATTACATTTATTGGAAAATTCTAACAGATTATATACAATAAATATAATATTGTTTTATTAGAACATGGATCCACACTACAAGTAAATAATAGATTTGTGATAAAATAAAAAACACACTGACAAGAATCCAGTTGTTCTATATTAATATTTATCACGTTCCGTGGCAAGCCATTTTTGCTTTTTGTTGTCGTTCAGGCCATTTGATATTTTCACTAAAGATTGATATATTATCACCTAATCTTTCATTACATCATCAATTGATAAGTGGTTCTCTTGTTTAGAGTAGCTATCACATCGTCTACCACTTGTGGTAATATTATTAGACATATGGTGGTACTGAAGATCAAGTTTAACGTGTACCACCTGTGGTACACATGGCACGGAACGTGTTAAGGAGACACTTTAAGTTTCGACGGAAAGTAAATGAAAACTAATAAAGAACAGTTTCGGAGAGAAAACCGGCTGTCGATTACACAGACTTGTCGAAGTTCAAAGGCGTGGAGAATTTCATTGCGATCAACGAAAATGTTTCAAGCTGGGGGAAGGGAAGATGAAAGAAGGATATTAGGAATGAAGTTAATTTCGACGAGACTCGGGCCGTGATCAGTCGTAATCAGAAATTCATCGGGTATCTCTGATGGGTTTAAGAACAGCTGGCTCTCATAGCTGCGAATCCTTCGCTACGGATTTGATAAATTGCCCGCTGCTATTGGCGCTGTGTTCCGTCTAAATCGTTTCCTCGTTCCGCGATAACTTTCCATTGTGTTGCCCGCCGAGTCGAGGATTTATCATCCGCGTGCAATCTTCTAACGTTGAAAAATCTCAATCGCGATACGACGAACGCGATTCTTTAAACATCGCGAATAGATAGAACTTATCTGCGAATAATCGATCGGTTGATCAGAAATTCGAACGAAGAAGTCTGAATATAAATCTCGGCTTGAAATCTTCTCGTGGAAATTGAATTAAATTAAGAATCCTCTTATCGATCAACGAATGTTTCTCATTGATTGAATCACCGAAGACTAAAAAAAGTAACGAACATTATTTGAACCTTAAAAAAAAAAAAAGAAAAGGAAACGTGTTACAAGTAATTCTAAAAAATTATTAAATTGATCATTTCGATCACTTTGGTAGTGTGAACATCCAACGAAAATCAATATTTGAGGGAATATATACCTTACTATATAACTATATAACAACGATAAATTATTACGCACGAACGCGTCGTTTGAAACAGAGTTGAAAAGGGAATTCTTTTATCGCGAACCGTTTATTACTAAGCACTTTTCTTTCACGAAAGAAACTTGACATAGTCGAAGGAGAAGCTAAACTTGATCCAGAACTTAGCATCTCCGTCGAAAGCACACGGAGGTCTATTTATCAGCGAAAGATCAAAGTGCAAAAAGCGCCGGTAAAAAGTCGAGGCTGCTCGGTGGGTGGTTTCGTAGCCTTCGAAACTCCATTCATCGAACCAATCAGGCTCTCGGATACTGGTTTCCTAGAAAAGAATCCCGATCTTTCGTCGAGAACACTGCCTCGTAATAATCCTGCTTCGGCCACGTAACTAAATATATTCGCCATTAAAACCCTGCTTCGAGCGCTGCACCGCAAACGAATCGAATTATATTGCATCCATAATGATCTCGGTACGAGCTGTACAGAGTGTTTCAGAAAGTCGAGGTGGAACGTTGAACGTAGCACTCGTTAGAAGAAGCAAACGGAAATTTCAATTTCAGTTTCGGTTTAAATATCATTAGCTTCGGAACCATGACATATTTCCATCGGTGTAACGTTATTTTTGTCTGATTAGTATACGTGCAGCACCACCTTCGTTAGCATTGTAACGAGACGGAATTACAATGTATTAATCAAAGAAAATTGAAATATACCAATTTGAGAATGTATCTATATAGAAGCGAGGAGATATTACATACGTAATAAGCAAATAAGTGTTTAGTAAAGTAATTAACGTTAATGACCCCTTTTCAAAATTTAAACTCGTCACTTTAAAATCGTGCATTCGTTGTTATTATTTCTTTCGCTAATCTGACTTCTTGTAAATTCTTATATTGTCTGATTATTCAATTTCTCGTTTTCTGTTTTCCTCTTAGCTTATTTTTTACCGAGAAAAATTCTTTGCATATCTTATGGTAAGGTATATGTAAAATGCTGGTACGTTTAACAGATGTCTTAATATGTGTAATAAATGTAGGAACATTTTCACTTGTCAATTTCTAAATACTTTCGTGATCCTTGTGAAATATATATTTGCACCAAATTTATGGTTTTACAAACTCAAAGCTAACTTCAAAACCAGTTATATTTATGCCAATTAGTATACAAGCTACATACTCATGCTTCTAAAATTCGAAAATAACCAACTCTTTGAAGCATACTGTACGCCCGAGAAAGGTGAAGAGAGGAAGAGTTTATCACAACGAGAAAATCGCCGCGGTGACTCACGACCGAATTAAGAGTCGAACAGTCGTTGCAATTAATGCGTATCTAATTCTCAGATCATCAGTCAGTCTCCGCGTTTCCGTTTTCACTCGATAGCTGATCGCTGGTTTTCATTCTCGCGCGATTTCAACAATAACCAATTCTTGTCCGCGCTCGGGGGAAGGACGAGACTGAGGGAACAGAGTACAAAGCACGAGATTTATTGACAATTCGACGGAAGTGAAGCTCGTCGTTGAGTTTGACCACGAGCGCACAGGCCAATTAGCAACGTTGCTGTCCGCGATTTTCTTTCTTCGACGGCTCGTTCCTCCCTGCCAGCGACTTGTTTTACCTCCTTTCTACCAGGCAGAACAAAGGGATCAAACGTCGAACTCGGAGGACGGGATCGAGAGCAAGGTGGAATCTTACCAGAATGTCGATCGAAAGTTGACTGGTAAATTTACGACATTTTTCTTGGAAACTTTATCTCATGTTGGTGTTAAGTCTAGTGTTAACAGACGAATCAAAAAGGAAGTCCTGGCTTTTCTAAGTCTTGAGAATTTTTAGATACAAGAGAGCGACGTCTAAGTGAGTTTGAAGTAGCTTATGCACTTTTATACTTTATATGAAATTTCAGGACGCGCGAAATACAAAACGCGATACGTAGAAATACGATACAGAAGTATTAAATACGTAAATCTGTAAATATATCTGAAATTGCATAAATATCTAGTTAATTACTTGTGAGGGTGAAAAAAAAAATGCACTTGTACTTTCTAGTTATTCTTCGTCAGTTAAATCTTTTCAATTCCATCCACTCTTTAATTCTAAAATTCTACAAACTTCGAGAAATCTCTACGAACGTAAAGGCACAGGTGAACGTGAAACAATAGCGAAGGAAAAAGTACGAAGAAGAATAGTCTTCGTGAAGTATCGCTAGCGATCTGGACGTGGTCGTGACATTCTGTTAGGAAAATGAACGCCGTGTAGCATACTAACCGCTCGTACGTGCACGCCTATCGGTGCCCGGTCGAATTCCGCAATTACTATTAATCTCGAGCATCGGTAACCGAGCATCTTTTCGAGAACAATGGAGTATCGGTCGGCTAGATGCGACTTAATCCTGCTCTCGTGATATAATCGCATTAGGATTTCAACAATATCGCCTGGCCACGCAATAATCAAGGGAAGGTCAGAGGGGAACGAGAGAATGGATTTTGTACTCTCTCTCTTTCTCTCTCTCTCTCTCTCTCTCTCTCTCTCTAGCGATCCTCGAATCCTCGATAGTTGGCTAATAAACGAGCTTCGTTACAGCGAGTTAGCTTAATTGAAAGCTGAAATACGCCACTGCCAACTTTTCTACGATCGTAGCGACGTATACGGTTCGATTAATCGTTCGACCCTACCCCTTCGATGTTTCCCTTTAATTGTTCTTTCACTGAACGATAGCTTCGGCCCCCGTTCGATGCGAGCAATATTATTAACGAAACTTTGCAAGAACACAACTTGCGAGTCGCTCTCTGATGATAATAAATTTCCCTCGCATCACTGATGATCGAGTTCAGGATTAAATTAAGTGGAGTTTTGTAAACAGAGTTTAAAAAGTGACAAGTCATTTTGTTGTTTCAATTGACGAAATTATAAAGAAATTTTTAACTTGTCGACTCACTGATTAATATATATATATATAAATCCAAATTACTAATGCAAATATATCAATCCAAATATATCCAAATATAAAATATATCAATATATATATCTAAAAATACCAAAAATACCAAATACAAAAATACCAAAGCTCTCTCATAAAATTATATATATATATACATACGTACATACATACATACATACATACAAAAATATATATATATATATATATATATATATATATATATATATATATATATATATCAATAATATATTATCAGAATTAATATTTTGGAACTTGCTCATTTTGGAACTTGCGATCCTATGTTTTAACGAGTCTATACAAGATCATTTGTACATTGACATATCTTGAGTACTGACGTGCTTTTAAAGAAATTTCGATAAATTAATATGAAATTTATTAAAACAGGAAGAAATAAGTTTACTCCAAACGTGAAGAATTCAGCGACAAGAAAGGATTTGCAATTCGGATTTTCGGAAGAGGAGGTAGCGAAATACCTTTGACAAAAAGTGTACACGGGTACAAGCTTTCGGCGATGGTACAGCAAACAGGACAAGGAGGACAAATCTGCAAACACTGATGTCGCGATTCAAATTCACGGAAGAGATGCCAGACGTCGAAGTTATTGGCAATCGTACACGGTATAGTAAATCGGGACAGGATACCAAAGACTCGCGTGCAAGGGGCTAACCAAGGGGATTCTAACCACAATTTTACGAGGCATCATAATTTCGACCATCAGCGTTGGCACGTTGCCGGGAATCGGCCGGCGGCTAGATGCTCATTCGGATAACCGGCTAATGCCCGAGGTTTACGCTCTTTTTCGTCCGTACGAATTGGATAGGGATCTTCGCGATTGGCGTAATTGGATACCGAAGTCTGGCTATATGATGAAGAGATTATTCGCGCCCTGAGAGAGAGAGATAAGGGCCGCGAAATCGCGTTTGAAATTTTCGTGGATCAAAGTTGAACGTTCCCACCGTGAAATCGATTTGATAACACGTTTGTAGCACGCGCCACTTTTCGTCTCGAAAGTTGTTGCGACAAAAGCGTGCACTTTGTCGCAATAAAAATTTCGATTCGACCCGTGAAGCTGATCTTGAAGGATGGTCCTGATTTCCAGATGGTTCCGAGTTGAGAACTGTAAAAGATTTTCACAGTTACAGCGTGTAAGATCGCTATGTACTTTGAGGAATTATCGTAGCGAAAGTAATCAACTTGGGTGGGATTATTGGATAATAAAGGACATGGACGATGAAGCATTCATTACTCGATACGCGAATTACCGGAAAGTACGGAAGATCATTTTTCAACATCAATTTTCTTATGACAGAGATTGTATGCATTAACACTAAACGTACCAAGCGGGGTCAAATGACCCCTTTTCAAAATTTACTTTAAATAAAAATATATGTTTGAGTATTTTATTAGAAATCAGAAGTTACGTTGCTTATTGAAATTATTTCCTTTAATAAATTAAGAATTTCTTTCTAAAAATCAACATTCATTCATAAGGGGTCAAATGACCCCTTATGGTAAGATAGGTATATGTAAAATGCCTACGTTTAGTGTTAAATGATATATTTACGACGTTGCAAGTGAGATAATTGTAAAAGAACGGGAATAATTCATAAAATCTAATTTTGCATTTAAATCAAAGTAGTCATTAGTACAAAAACTTTTTTTATATTATATCAATCTTATTACTTTCCTTATTACGATTCCTCTATTACCGAATTCTCGATCTTCATCCTCGTGTCACTTGACATTGAAGCCGAGCTTCAAAGATTCATGTTCCAAAAAATGGGAAATAACACCAAAACAACCAAGTGAAGTGTTGATCGACAATACATATAATATGAAACATTATGAAAATACAATTAAAAAAAAAAGAATGTTTGACAACACTTTTTCACTTCAATCTTCCCTCATGGTCTTTGCGCTGATGTGACAAACTTTATTTACAAATTTTAATTAAGCGATCGTTACAACCTATCACTAACTGAAAAAAAAAAATATCTGTCACGTTTCACAAATGTTTTCAGGTTAGAAGAATGCTGCACGCACAAGGGCGGCGGAAAATGCTCGATAAAAATATTAAACTTGCCAGGCTCTCGAGATGCCCGTCTGTCCAGTCGAACAGTTAACGAGGTGTCTCCGCTCATTATTCTCCACGACGGTCGCTCTCGTTTATACCCGTCCCGAGGATTTCTGTGCGTTCGAAAAATAGAGAGGAAGAAAAAAAGAAAAAAGAAAAAGGAAGAAGAAGATCGGCGTGGAAATGGTGGCGGACGACGCGCGGTGTTGTAAAGTGTCAGCTCGAAACGCGCGGCACCGTGTAAATTAACCGTGACGGGGCCAGCCGCGCCAATCCGAATTCATAAAAATGTTTAAGGGTAATTTGTCTCGGAGCGACGACAGGGGATGGTGGAAATCGCAAATTACGGGGGATAAATGATCGATAATAATTGCCGGGGTTCGATCGCGATTAACCTGCTGAACATCCTGTGAAATATTGTTCGAGGCAGATGCGAGCGTGTAAAAAGTAGATAGAAAGATTCAGGACTCAAGAAGTTTAACACTTTTTTTTCGTAGAACTCGCAGGAGGATTGAATTTTTCAACTTTAACTTTAACTTGTATTTAGATTAATTTAAACTTACTGTTATCACAGATTTCACGCATGTAGCTTTACGTGATTTACGTAATCTGCTGTATTTCATATGACTTTAATTTGTCAACTATTTTCAAGACTCGTACACATCGAGTACGGTGTTCTCTGCCTGTGTTCGAGCTGCAAGAGGAAGCTCGCATACTTTTAGAGTATTTTCTAAACTTTGCTAGCATTCGAAACGATGAAATAAAATTCGCAGATAATTTAATCATTCGAATGAAAATGTGGAATAAAGACGGAGAAATGGAGAATAATACAGATGAATTTTGTTTAAAAAAAAAGAAAAATGATTACCAAATTAATTAACGCGTCTAACAGGTGGAAATTAACAAGTGATACTTGATACACCGATATTAACGTTATATCAAGTTGACTCGAAACAACGTTTGTGCAAGAATCTCCAGCGAAATTCTCGGCAAATTGCGCAATATGTCGGGCAAGATTCATAACTCTTATTCGGCGCTGTTAGCACCCAGCTGTGGATTGTCCACGGTAATTACACTTGATCAAGCACGGGGAGGAGCGGCGTGGCTCGCGCTCGATAAAAAGGGATCAGTTTCCCCGGGTGTGCAATCGTGGAAATTACACGTCTCAGTCACGGACGGTGGAATTACGTGCACGTGTTCGAGCCGAGCCTCGAAAATAATCATACACCTTCGAATCTCGTTTCATTCGCCAGTCCCAGTATCTGACTCTCGGCAGATCGAACGTATCGACGACACTTAATTAACCGGCGCGAAACGTATTCAAAGCCGACGTCAAAGCGAATTCTTTCGTCTCGTTGCTTAGAAAAAGACTGGGAAACGATCGCGATATCGATTTAAAACTGGCCAGGGTGAGTTCCGTGAAATTAAAAAAAATAGAAAAAAAAATCTCACGCGTCGAAATTGACGGAGCGAACGATCAGCCGTTACGAAACGCGATAATATTTCATCGCCGGATCATCCACGTGAAACGAGTCGCTTCGAGAAACCGATCACCGTGTCGTTAATTATCGAAACCCGGCCATTTGTTTTTCAGACGATCGTAATTGACCGGGCGCGCCTATTCGATTGTACGAGACGTGGTTACATCGGGAAGGTGTAGAGCGTGCATTGGTTTGGTGCTGGGATATCAAATACACAAGACGATCGGGGATCGAGAGCTCGATCGGTGAATGGACTATCCAACCGACCGGCTGGATAGTCGATAATATCTGCGTTTCTGCTGTCGATCGATTGCTGTACTCTCAATATACCCACGTGATGTACAAGGAACAGAGCGTGTAGAGCATTCGATGATTTTAATGAGAGTCACGGTATCATCGATAATAAATAGGTACGCGCGTGCATGGAAAATTCGAGTGTTTTGTTTATTGTGGAATATCGAGAACAGTGGCAGTGGTTCGTTAAGAGTGGGCGAGATACGTAGAAACGAGCGGTAATATTTCAGACGCAAAGGAAAATTGTTAATCCCGTGAAATTTATTCATCAGAGGTTTTGATTTATTCGCGAATGAATTGAGATCGAGAGGTTTCTTCGTGTATGTACAATCGTTTATATTGTTTAACGCTGTGGCAGGTATCCTAGGTACATTGGATGTATATTGAATTTTTTAATTAATTAAAATATACTAGGTATATTTTCTTTTTTACAACTTTTCACAAACGATTGTAAAGATTCTTTCAAAAAGTTTGCATTTATTGTATTAATATTCTTCGTACTTCTTGCTCCAAACAATGCAAGACAATTGTCAATCTACAAAAAAAAAAAAAAAAAAAAAAAAAAAAGAATTTTCAAGACTTTTCAAATTTCGAGAACGATGAAGAAACGTGTCGCGTCCAAATTCCAAAAGTTCGCAAAACATCGGGAAATGAATTTATTTTATAAAAAGAAGCGATCGTACAATTTCCTCTATAAATCAGCCGAAATCGCGTAAATCAAACTGCAATGTTCTGGCGTTAATCCAACATTAAACATGGAATCGATAAAGCATAATTTCAGGATAAGTCGTACGTTCACGAATCATGGCGTTAAAATCGAAGTTTCGGTCCGGAGGATCTCGAGCGTGCGTTGTTAATAGGTCATTACGCAAGCGTAATGGAAATCGATAATTAATTGATCCGGCGAGAGTGCACGACCCCCTCGCACCCGTGTTAATTGACTCTTGAATATTTATGATTAACGAGTTAGCAGCGTTGCTGATCGTTTAATCCGATGCTCGAGAGCGTCGCCCGTGTGGAATTACACTTTTAATGCTGGCCCACGGTTTCTTGGTTCAACACGTCCCTTGATTACCACTCCATTTACCGGCTCGTTAAGTGGCTAACGTTTTGGTCTACCAAACAAATGTTCATCCTGTGCATGATGATATTACGTTACACTGTATGCTCTCACCAACAACTTCTAATTTCCATTCTTTCAAATATCTGCTTTTCGCATCTTGTACCTGAATTAAATATATAAATATACAACATGCAGAGTAATTCACGTAACCTGAAGTAACTTTCAAATTAATCTAATGAAGAATTGTTTAATGAGAAAGTTTATCGATTACATCGATGATTAAGCCTTGGACAATGGAGAGTGTAGCTATAAATTTCTATGTTGGTTTTTTTCTCTTGTCGAAGACTCTAGGTTTTCAAGTTTTACTCTAGTATTTAATAAACTGTAGAATTCCAGTTGATCTTACTGTCAGTGATATATATTTCTTTCTCCACGTGCCTCGAAGCAAATTTTCTTGTCATTCGTTTCATCGATTGTTTTGGCTTTTTAAACAATCCTGCCATTTCCCAAGCAACCATTCAGGAATCATTTCTTCTGACACCGGGTCGCCTTTGGCTTTACGTACGATCAATCGTTTAATTAATAACCGATAGGCCGGTTAAAACGCAATCAGAGCGTCGTTATCCATTGCAATGGAAGGCACGCGTGGATCCACGGCCGCAGATATCAGATATCGTGTTGCACTTTCGCGTGCTCCAGCGTTTTTGCAACTTTCGGTATTCTGCATATCGGCCTGATACCACTAATGAGCCTGTTGTCCGCGTGCTGCGATTCACCGCGATCCCATCGAGAGCTCGCCTCTTCAATTCTCTCTCTCTTTCTCTCTTTCTCGTGTTGTTTATCCTGATCCTATTCTGTCCGGAACGCGGGCAATTTGCGGTTTAGGCATTCGACTTTCGCATGGCCGCTGAAAACGTGCGGATGTTGACGAGAGAACGGTTCGTTAAAGTTCCATCGTGTTCCTGTTTTGCGACTCGATAAGGCAAACGTGTGTCATGAAAAGGCAAGTTCAGTATATTGAGGATGAGAGAGAAATTCGAGGAGAGTGTGGATATGTTTGAAATTGAATTGAAGGTGTTTCGAACGTATGATCGTTAGGACGAAATTAGTTGACTCAAACTCCAATATATTTCAACTTCGTTGATAAGATCAGTGTCTGAATTTCCAAATAATGATTTTTTTTTTCGCAAACTCACTCGTTGTAAGAAGATGACTGAATGGCAACAAATTCTTGTTACAATTCTGGTGAATTTAGAAAACAGTGTGTGCAATTGTTTTTTCAATTGATGGTGTTGATTAACGTTCCTTAAGTTGGACTGGTTAAGAAGTCTATAATATAATTTCCTAAAACAGATGAAGCAGTATTACTTTAAATAACAAATAGTGTAATAATATAATGAAAATAAAGTACAATATTTAATGGACAAAATATCTCTTCAGCTGTACTCATAAATACACAAAACTGCGTAAATGTCCACAGTGTGTTCGCAGTCTAAAAGGCACGCAATGCGCTTCAGAAACTACAAAGTGTGTAAGGATCCACGCTTTTCCAATAAATTACCGCAGACGGCTAATACAATCATGTAGACAACTCGATGCCCGGGTTCCTCGGGACGTATCTCGGGGGAATTAGATATAAAGGCTTGTTTGAACTTGGCGGACCGCTTGGAAAGCGGGACCTCCGTAAAATTTACCTCCGTAAATGTTCTGACCTCAACAACAAGCTGGAACCTGGATGTAAGCCGAAGAACTTGTCATCTGTAACGAACCCGATCGTAGGAGGTCCTCGTTAGAAGCGTTCTGGATGCAGGTTCAGTCGGTTCCGACTTTGCTTTGCATATTCATGCCGAATCTCCGATACGAGCCGTGAATTTCGCAGTTGCTAACTGCTGCCTGCTCCGCTTTATAAGCTCGGCCTGTTCTTCGACATCGTAAAAGATGCTGCGTATTGCCTTCGACCAAATTACCAGCGTTCTTTGAAAGCTTACCGTGTAATGGAATATTCGATTGGACCGAGTTAATAACCACCACTCTCTAAAGGATCGTATCGTTTTCTTTTTAGAGATTGAAGAAGTTTTCTTTATTATCGTCATTTTTCTTTTTTTTTTTAACGAAGCTTGTTCGCGGATTACTTGGATCTTTTTGGGGGGATAATTTCAGGGAAGGAATCTAGAAATATCTCGTTGGGATATTTACAGTTTTTTTTGCCAATTAATTAAATTCAATTAGAAATTATATCTCTCTTCACAAGGATGACACACAATCTCAAACTGATTCGTCTGTCTCTACTTGAACACCCTCGATTACTGCATCTCACAAAAAATTGTCAACAAAGTTATCCCCACCTCTTCAGTTCTTAATCGACCATGAAACTGGAGTCTGCACGAAAGCACAGAACGTATAGAAAGTATAATGTCGCGACGCGACGCGGCTAGATTTCGCAATCGTGCGCGTTAGAATCGTTCCGTCTCTCCCGGCGGAGCCATTTAATTCCACTTAACATCAATTTCACGTTCGCCACCCAATTAAAATTATTCACCGGGGACCAATTACCGCATCCACGAAGCCATCCAGACGTCAAGGCCGAGGTACGATAAACCAGTCTCGCGTTTCCACTGGAAACCGGTTGCGCGCCCTCGTGGTGTTTCACGCGCCAACAGAAACATCACACGAGGATTTCTCGCGGACGCAATTAGACCCTTTGGAAAACTGCGTTCCAATTAACGCCCTTCCCCTCCCTAGATCCCCGTGAATCGCTGTCACGTTTTATGCAACCGCTTGCTGCAAGTACCTCGCCACCTGCGACCGGTTACAGAGTAATTGTGCACCGGGAGAAGTGTGCACGCTCGTTTCATTCGATATCGGTATCGCGTACGCGCGCAGTTACAGCGCAATATGAACGGGAAATCGTAAATTCGGCGGCCGAAAAGAATTTTCAATATGGAAATTTTTCCCAATATGAAATATAGAAATAAATTTCCACGAAGGTTTTTACGAAAATTCAGGTATGTAATTTGCGTGGGAATTGCGTACTTGTGTACTTCTCATTTCTATATATAGTTTTATATTTTGCTATTTCAGTATATCTTCGCCAGAGTGCAAGTAAATTCACTGCTGGTGTCAACCAAATAATTTTCCGCGTTTGTTGTTATAAGGAAGGAAGTCACAACTCTATTAATTATAAACGACAGAGTTGAAAAGTTCTCGAGGAACATCGGAACGATGAGTGAAAATACATTCCGATATATTCGACGACGATCGATCTCGTTCCATCATCGAAGAGATATGCCACAATAAAAATTCAAATTTCCCCTCACGAAAGAAAGTATGCCGTTAATCGAAACAAACATTCTTTCTTCTCCCTCGGCCGCCTTTCTGGCATAATTCACCGCACGATAAATCCGCCCTGGACGGGGGGCGGCAGAGGGTAGAAATGCCGGAAATAATTCGCGAAGGAAGCTACGTGGCGAAATTTACGGGCAGCGAGCTTTTTAGCAATTTATATCCGACCGGGGCAAGATTGTTGTTCGCCGGCCATTAAAACGGCACGACATCTCGCATTGTTCTCGGCCAATAGCACCGGTTGGCCATTTTTCACGGGAATATTATGTCCTGCGACCGATAGCAGAGAACACCCGCTTTCTCTCTTCTTTCCACCTCCGTTCACCGCGATTCGATTCAACGATTCGAACAGCAGGGACGATTCGCGCCAACGTTTTTTCCCGGGCAACGTTCCAAACCAGTGAATGACGCCCACTCAAAGAACTTATGCAAGGACGCGCGCCGATGCAGCAGAAAAACACGTTCATTCACATTTCGACGATGGACAAGCAGTCGGTTGCACCGGTTCGATTCAAGATACCTCTCTCTCTCTCTCTTTTTTCGTTTTTGCATTTGCATCGATGCGCACGTTTCAACGCGTGTGATCGAATCGTTTTGTTGCGATCGAACATCTCTCGTGACGGCCGGCCCCGATGAAGGTGTTGTCCGATCGATTGTGTTTGATGGCGAATCGTTTTAGCTTGCAGATTGGACGTTTTGTTTTATTTAACGAGTTTATATATATATATATATATATATATATATATATGTATTTCTTTTTTTTAATCGTGAGATGTTTCTTTCTGAAAATTCTGCACTTGAAGAATTTTGAGTTGAAATAGAAGACAGCTTGGAAATTAATCGTGTACATTGTATTTTTTTTAATTGTTGCCTGCTAGAAATTCTCTTCTCATTTTCCAAAAGTGTTACAAACTTTGCTATGAACGTGGAAAGTTTTTTTTTATTTTTTTTTTTTTTAAATTCTTTACTCAGAGAATGTTAGGTTAGATTAGGATAAGAATAGAAGATAATTTGGTCTCTTAATTGTACAAATTGTATTTTCACCTTCTAGAAATTCAGTATTATATATAAACGTTGCCAATAATTTAATATACGTCTTTTGTACATCTAACTTTAACTTCAGTTCTGCAAATCTGTGATTCTGTAATCTTGGTTTAAGTTGGTTTGTCAATTGTACAGATTGTACAGTTTTTTTAAATTATTACGTACAATCTTTTCTATGATACAATGCTTGCCGTTTCGTGCATTTAATAAAAAAAAGACTCGTACGAGTCATCTTAATATTTTGTGGTTTAGTTCTCTCTTCAGCTGATTTCCCAAAATTCCCCAATTTCGAAGCAAAAGCCGCGAATCGCGAGGAAAGAGCGGTGGTATCTCGCGAGAGCTCCCGATTCACAGGCGGGATGATACGGGCCGATAAATCAGGCGAGAAAGTAGCGAGCGTCGCGACTAATTCATACAATTTCAGACAGTTGGTTGATTTATCGGCAGGCTCGCGGCGCGTGCTCGCATGTAAATAGCGGGAGAGCGAGCCTCGCGGCTGCTGTAAAATAATTTATCGGTGTCGGCCGCGACAGCAGGGAACAACGAGCCGCGTGATGGTTCGCCTCCTGGTTCTCTCTATAAATCCTTTCGTTTCCATGGGGGCAGAGCGTCGCATCGGCTCGATTACCCAGTGGCTCGTTCCAGTTTCGCAACGCGCCGAGAAACATCTCGAGTTTCCAGCTTGTCAGGTGAAGACGTCGACCACTGTCTTATCAGTCTTTATTAACTAAATTTTGCGAGCTGCGTGGATTTTACCTATTTACATCTCACCTGTTTCCCCTTCTATATTGCCATATTTTTGATTAGATTTTCAATTTCAAATGTACCAATTTCAAGGCGACAAGAGTATCGAGTTTGCTCGCTGCAACTTTTACAAAATTTTAGAAATTTTAGAAATTTGCAATGCACCTTGAGGTGAATGATTTGTAAATTTTTTAGAGAAATGTTGCAACTTAATAATTTAATGATTTAACAGTGAAATAATTAAGAGATATCTTGGGAGTTCCATATGCTTGACGTAATATAATTTCAACTTTACGTGTTTGATAAACGTTAAAGAATTTTCATTTCAATTTTTGTTATAATATTATAGATAGATAATTCATTCATAGACTGTAGACTTTAATACTAGAACTTAATTAGTCTCACAGTATTAATCCGCAATTTACGTTAGACAGTGGCCGAAATTGACTATTATACGGAGAATCAAGGATGGATTACAACACCTTCGAACTAAAATATCCGAAATTGAGCCTTGAGATATATTCCGAAATTCCGTAGCCATTTCAGGGATATCTGGAATGTATTGCAGTTGTGAGACTCGCATACTAATTCAGAAGTTTTTGAACCTAAGGTGCACGGTATCTCTCGACGTCCGATTAAAGATCGTACAAAGATCCTGCGTAGATATTGTGACGAGAGATATTAGCAATTTTATACAATGATTTAATTCTCAAAAGTAAAAAAATTAACAACTAATTTGATAATAGTAGATGTTGATAATAGTAAAAATTTTGATAATTAAGTTCCTTTTCAAATTAAGTTAACACGTTCCATGGCAAGCCATTTTTGCCTTTTGTTGTCGTTCAAGCCATTTGATATTTTCACTAAAGGTTGACATATTATCACACAATCTTTCATTACATCATCAATCGATAAGTAGTTCTCTTGTTTAGAAAAGCTATCACATCGTCTACCACTTGTGGTAATATTATTAGAAATATGGTGATACACATGGCTCAGAACGTGTTATATTATATTATATATATATTAGAATTCTCTCTTCTGTCTGTTTCTTTCTTTCTTTCTTTTTAATAATAATAAAATGATGTAAAAATACTCGAAAATATCATTTCCTTCTTTGGCCAACATGACAATTAATGCTGCGAAGACCGAGATGACTACTAGCGCCACGTGAGCGTTAACTACGCTGTGCAGAGAATGCACTACCGATCATGAGCATTGGGTTACACACCTGTTGATTACATTTATTGGAAAATTCTAACAGGTTATATACAATAAATATAATATTGTTTTATTAGAAAATGGATCCACACTACAAGTAAATAATAGATTTGTGATAAAATAAAAAACACACTGACAAGAATCCAGTTGTTCTATAGTAATATTTATCACGTTCCGTGCCAAGCCATTTTTGCCTTTTGTTGTCGTTCAGGCCATTTGATATTTTCACTAAAGGTTGACATATTATCACACAATCTTTCATTACATCATCAATCGATAGTTCTCTTGTTTAGAGTAGCTATCACATCGTGTACCACTTGTGGTAATATTATTAGAAATATGGTGGTACACGTGGCCTGAAGATCAAGTTTAACGTGTGGTACACATGGCACGGAACATGTTAAGTTCTTTATATAATTTTAATTTGATTGATTTTGTTCTATTTAGTCTTGAACCGTGATATAATTTTCTGCAGTCTCTGCACGGAATATTAAAATATTCTAAAAATAGTTTAGAAAATTTAACTCTCTAATCTTTTTCTTTCGCAGATGTCATATTGTTCGGAAGCTTGTTCAGACCTTTGAAGTTAATGACCTTTCAGGCTATCCTCCGCGTAATGCAAAAATTCACTTTTTTGAAGTATAAGAATCACGAATCACGTTGGAAACCACTGCGTTCAGACTGTCATCGGAATGTCGAGTCATTACGAATCCTTGAATTCCGAGAGGATCTTCCTAGAAATCGTCCTCTCCTTTTTCTCTCGCGAACGTCTCTCTCTCGAAGAAAATGAGAACTCGTTTCGCGTAATGGAACACGTAACTGTCTAACCGAAGCTGACGTAACGACTTGGCGGGACAAGTTCGCGGCGAAGTGAAACTCGTGCCAGCGCGTTCACGCAAGAATCAATGTCTGGGTCAATGCTGGCGGCGTTGTGGCCAGTTTCCTCGTGCGTTTGCCTCGCGTGCTTCGGTGTCCCGTTGCCTTTGATTTATCGTGGAAAACGACGCCGCGGCTTGTAATTAGCCTGCGGTTTTCTTGGCTGGTTTAATTGATGGTGTTGCTTGTTGGATGGCTGGGTGATTGATTCGCACGACTGAATGTGTGAATCAATCGGGGAGAGCCGATTGCTAGAATAAGATCGTGACGCAGAGACGCGTGATTATTTCAGAGATGCGTGTTTATTATCTGCCTTGCCTTTTTTCTTTCTCTTTCGCTTTATCTTTGACTCGAGTTGTGTTAATAAAGGGGATGTTGCAAAGTGAGTTGGGAATTGGCGCACGATTGCCGATTCTTCTTACATTGATCGTGATGTACCAATTAAAGTGTTAATTCATATAATAAAATGAAATTGCTCTTGAGAAATTGCTCTTTTACTCGTACCAGATACAATATAGATATTATTAGTTAATAGAGGGGATGTTGCAAAGTGTGTTGGGAGTTGGCGCACGATTGTTCTTACATTGATCGTGGTGTACCAATTAAAGTGTTAATTCAGATAATAAAATGAAATTGCTCTTTCACTAGTACCAGATATAATAATAGATATTATTAGTACCAGAGTGCTAATTGAAATTTTGATCTAGACGTTGAAACGAGATTGTAAGGGAGAATGTTGCTTTTGTTTCAGGTCGTCGGTGCTTCTCATATTTATTGTAGGATTATGCCTGCGTGACGCCCTCGCGAAGCATGTGAGTATTGAATTTATATTACATCTCGTCCATATTGTTCGACGTTTTCCAGCACGAAAACTGGGAAACCTGTTTGCGATGAATGAAGCTCAAATGTCCCAAAGATATCGTCCATAGTGGTCCCTAATTTCGAAAGCAATGAGCACGAGAATGCAGAGGGAATAAAAACGCGCGTGGATGATTTTATACGAAATGAAAGTCCAGCTTTGCTTCGCTGAGAAAAGAAGGGTTTTAGGACGAGGATGAGGGGGAGGGGGCTGGGGGAAGGTAGGAAACGTGAGAGACGAGAAACGATAATCTCGTTGCACGGCCGCTGTTCCTTTTGCTGTTCCATACGCGTACTACCTACATCTTGCATCCGTCTTACACGAGAAATAACTCACCGTAGGAATAACTCAGGATCGTGTTACCCCCTCTGGCCCTTTTGCGCGACGTTTTGCTCCTTCAACGTTCCCCCTTTCCCGTATTCTTGCCTTGCGACTAAACCTGCGTGCGTTCGTCCAGAGCTTTGTTCGAAGAAATTGAGTTGATTAATCGCCGAGTAGCGAGGAACAAGAAAATTCAATGGAGAATTTAACGTCAATCCACCGAGTATTGTAAGTATTGAAATAAATCCAATTGATCATATAAATGGAATATTAAATTTTAATTTAGATCCATGATAAGTAGCTAATCATCTGAATACTTTAATTCCTGTAGGGATTGCAGTAATTATTGTTGCTGATGTAAAATATATGATGAGCTCAAACAAATAAAAATCCAATTCTTAATATTGCATAAATTATTCCTAAATTTCCAAAAGAATTATAATAATTCTTGGAAATTAATCCAAATCCTGGTGAAATTAGAATATAAACTTCTGGATGTTCAGAGAATCAAGATAAATGTTGATATAAAATTGGATCTCTTCCTATAAGATCAACAAAAGATGTATTAAAATTTCGATCAAATAATAATATAGTAATTGCTCCAGCTAATAATCAAATTAATAAAATTACAGTAATAGAAATTGATCGTGAAAATAGATTAATTTGATCGTAATTTAATGAAAAATTCTTTATTAGAAAAATAGTTGCAATAAAATTTAATGATCCTAAAATTGATGAGATTTCAGTTGTATGAATTGAATTTTGCGTTAGTTGGAACTTGACTCCAATTTATTTCTAATGTGTCTCTCCTCCCCTCTCTCTCTCTCTCTCTCTTTCTCTCTTTCTCTCTCTCTCTCTCTGATTCTATTTAAAGATACATACATCATGATTTCTTTTCGATATTCCGAAAGATGAGATTCTTCCTGATTGGAAATTCTGCGATGGACAGATAGGGCATCGAAATATATTTCCATGCTATTTGACTCAACTCATTGAGAATTAATCGATTTTATTGATGTGGCATTTTATTTGAAATTCTTCTTGCCAATCGATTTATGTCGTCGCATTAAAACTACGAAAGAACTCCAAGGAATCTTTCAATGTCTTTCTCGATTTCAGGAAATCGAGTTGAATTATTGATTGATTATCCAATGGATTAATTAATTCAACGAAATATTCTGTCGAATTCTTTACTGAGAATTGAAAACTAAGACTACAGAAAGAAGTGATTTATGTCATCCACGTTCTATTTCCGGCGTTGATTCGATTGCACCTATCCGAAGAAGAAGAATCCTTCCTTTAATCCAGAAACGTGCGACAGGGACGTGTAAAATGTCCATTTTCTAATTTGGAAATCTCGTATCGTATCGATCTCGCAATTGTCACGTACTCGTCACGATATTTTAACCGACACTTATAATGAAATTTATAAATTCAAATTTCGGATGACTCCTTCTGCGAAAAATCATGCGTCTTTGAAATCCATCGATTTTTCTTTTTTTACGATATTTTCACGAACGACGATTGAAGAAGTGGAATGCCAATTAAGATTATTACATATTGTTGAGGAAGGGTGTTAGAAGAGAAACGATTACAAATTTTTTAACTCGCGTGTTTTACGACATTTTCTCCGAACACGCAAGGAGAATAGCAGTCCGAGCGTGCTCATTGAGCATTGCTCGTCATTTCAAGCAACGCTATTTATTCCAGTCTTTTAGTTTCCTACCTTAAAGTTTATTTCATTTGCAGTAATTTACGTCGTGTGCTTTTTCTTTCTGTTTTTTTCTTTTTTCTTTTTTAATAAGCGTTGCTTATTTTGCTTTGTTTGATGAGCTGTCGCGATAATTAAATTTCTGCCGTGGCTTTTTACAATTACAAATGGACACGCCTCTTCGGCAATCTGCGCGGTAAAGAATTCTTCAGACTAATTTATATCCGCACAGGCTGTCGTAAATAATTTAACGACCCGTTACAAGTCCGAGAAATTCTACATTTTATAGCATCTTCTCTTAATGATATGAATTCCAATAAAAATTCACTTTCTACTGACGTAAATCAATTTCTTCACTGAAATTCCATTTCTTTAATCACACTCGCAAAAGTAATATTCTGATGATATTTTCCGCTTCTTGAATTATACCTTTTAAAGTACAAATTTAAATAAAGCAGATTTTCCAAGATTTCTATAATGTTGTACTTGAATTGTTATTCTCTACTGAAATTTCATTTCTTTAATTGTACTCGAAAAGATAGATTTTGATTTAGGTCAGGTTTTTCTTCTCTTAATAATATGAATTCCAATAAAAATTCACTTTCTACTAACGTAAATCAATTTCTTTAATCACACTCGCAAAAGTAAAATTCTGATGATATTTTCAATTGTATCATTTAAAGTACAAATTTAAATCAAGAGATTTTCCAAGCTTTCTGTAATGTTGTACTTGATACGTGAATTATTATTCTCTACTGAAATTTTATTTCTTTAATTATATACTCGAAAAGATAAAGATAGTCTGATTCTTCCTCTAATATTTGACACGTGAAACAATTTTCCACCTTCTGTATTGTACTCTGAAAAGTAGGAATTTGGATAAAAATCTTTCCCAACTTTCCATAATAATATTTATACGCGAATTATTTTACTGAAACTCCATTTTTTTTTTTAAACTATATCGTCAATAATATAAATATACATAAAAGTCTACAGTTATTATTATTTACATTTTATTATCATCGTTCAAATATCAACTAACTTTTAACTTAACGCAAAGGTTTATAACGATTGCTATATCGCGTGAAAAATATTTTGAGATTGAAGACACGTATCGAGGTCTCCCAAGTGACGCCAGTCGGTGCGCTAAGTGTTAAAAAGTCTCAAGAGAGAGAGAGAGAGAGAGAGAGAGAAAGAATGTCGGAAACACTCGACGTCAATTCAGTGACAACTTTGTTGGCCGTTCTTCGCGCGCTAGACGAATGCAAATGATCTCGAGAGAGTCGCCTATTGGGGACCAAGTACTATACTTCACGGAACGTGAAACTCGGTGCTCGGAAGTTGTCTCGTGGTTCAGCGTACGTGCGTCTTTTCTTTCAATGATTTTTTTCGTAATTACCGTACGTTGCTTCTCTCTATTTATGGATGTACGCAGCAGGGATGAGAAAGTTCAAAGGATCAGAAACGAGCAGAGAAAGGAGCAGGAAGGTTTCAGACGCGTTGCGTTGGAAAGCAACGGGCTTGTCACGTACGTTTGCGATGAATGGATGAGGAAATCTCTCGCGACTACTGACCTACGTTCCTCCACTGGCTTTTTAAGCTCTCTCCGAGAATATCGGTACACAAGGATATGTGGAGTATAAACTGTGATTCATATACTTGCTAATGAATGGAACAGTCTCAAGTTATTAACCCTTTCACCTCTCGCCTACATTTATCATCAATAATTTACGAGAAGCAACTTGCAACAGACAGCAAAAGTATCTTTATTATCAATAATTTATGGGGGAGAATAATTTGCCACACAAGGTTTGAAAATGTTCTGATGGCTTTCCTTGTATATTGGAATACATAAAATCTAGGCAAGGAGATCGCTATTGATGTATATTCGTATTACATAACGTGTATATATTTTACAAACAGAGTCTAAAAATTTTGGTCAGCAATTACGAAATCTCGTCTAACTCTTATACTAGAAAAAAATATAACGTCTTCAAAGACAATGTATTTCTCTATTCTCTTGGATTTAAACGAACGCACGTCAATTAATAGTATCTTTACTCGTTGTAATACGTTTCTATTTCATAAAAATATTCACGAAACAGGAACGATAGAACGCGAGCAGAAGCTAAAAGACGACCGTGCAACGTCTGAGGGAAAGTACCGGCAGAATTTTACGAGCAGCACGAATCCGTACCTATCAGTCACGATGGATTAGGAATGAAGTAATTAAACTTCCTTTACGAGGAAATCTCTGTCTCTCCGTGGTATCCAGCTCGTGAAACGAACGTTAAACGTCGAGAGGTTTTCACGCACTATTTAGCGCGAGACATTTTTCGAAAAATTCGTTTCCTCCATTCTGCCTTCTGCTTTCCGCGTGGCTGAGCGCAGTTTTCAAATTAACACGGGGATTAATTTCCTGACAAACTCTGACGACGTAGCGTGGCCAATTTTCACGATGCTTTCAAAAGCGGTTTAAAACCATTTCGTTATTCCGGCGACGCTTCGCCGTTCTTAAGCCGCGTTGTCCTTAAAACGCGGCCAGACGCGGGGGAAAGGCTGGGAACGAGGCAGTAGTTTCGAAAAGTTGCCGGCCGGCTACTTCTTGCAATTACACCTTTTGTCCCCTCCCCTCTCCCCCTCCCCCTCCCGTATACGGCAACTTCTTTCCCCGCGTTTTGTAAACGTTAATTCGCTCGCCTCGAGCTTTATGTTCGGCTGGCACCGATGTAAGCCGGAAAACAGGCTGGAAGTAACTTTTAATTGTTCGCCACGGTGAAATAAGCAGCGAGCGCAATGGAAATTCCGGGCGGTGAGAGAGGAAAGTCGCGAATAGTTAAGAAACGCAATAAGAAACTCCAGCTCGTGATTTTTCCCTCGTTCTGATCGGAATCTCACCAAACGGTAATTACGGCCTAAATAAGTTTCGAGAGCAAGTCAAATTTCTGGTAATTTGTGATTTTTGTTTCTAATTAGCATCGCTAGTCATCTCGGATTTTCCACGTGATTATCCACGAATCGCACTGTAACCACCAGCAATCGCAGAAAAATTAACCTAATTACTCGCGAATTTCACAAACACCGAGCCATGAAATATGTAATCGGTGACGAAGCCAGTGTAAGTGTCACACGTGTTTGTGAAACGAATCTCGTTCGTTCGTTCGAAGATCCGTCATGAAACAAGCGTTAGGGTCTGGCCGACCACTGGCCCTCGAAATTCGACGATCGTACGAGATTGCGCTCGGCGAAGAGTTAATTAAATGGTTCGGGGAAGTTGATGTCGTTCGGGTCAGTCGATGAACCGTGAACGAAACGCAACCGCACACACAACCATCACCACCACCACCACCACCACCACGCGTTTCCCTTAATAATCGACCGTATACGCGTATACATTCCGCTTGTCTGGCTGCTCGCAGAAACGAACCGTGCTCGAATCGTGCAAATTGCCACGACGATTTCGTCTGCTCGAGATCCGGCCCGATAACACCGGGCCAAACAAGAATGTCCCTGACACTGGCGCGGCGGTGAATTTATCATTCGTTGACGAGCCGTGTCGTTTCGAGCTCTCGCGCGACGCGTTAACGAACGCGCTTTTTCTCCGTCATTCACCCTTTTTATTCTCTCCTCTCTTTCACTCGCGCGAAAGCTCGCGGACGAGCGATAGCGGATCGAGCGATCGCTGGCCAAGCAGATTGGGACCAGTTAACAGGGTTTTCGTGATGATGATGATGATGATGTACGACGCGTTCTCCGTCGGGGTAATAGGCAGGCTTAAACGCGCGACGTCGAGGGTGCAATTTAGAGACGAGCCGGGATAAACGAGTTCGTTTTAAAAGAACCATTTGTACCGACCTGTGTAATCGTGCCTGTGATTTAGACAAATATTTTCGGCAAAGCGACGGGATCAGGAGAGATTTGCAGCGCGTGCGTTTATACTTTTTGTACTTTTTTGCCGAGTACAATTGGACGGGTGAAACTTAACCGAAAAGTCCCTTTCATTCTTCTTGATTATTATCACGAAGAGGATAAAATCTTTTCTATAAATGTTTGAACTGAAAAACTGAATCCCAATATTGAAAATGCAGAGTATCTTGCGGTACTTTCATATTATTGGAGATTTACAAAATTGATTTGATTTGAAAAGTGTTTTCCGAAAGGATTGAATAAAAAAATTAATTTAGATTGATTGAACGCGACGTTAATGTTGAGATTTTCGTGAAACTTAATTCAAGCGTTTCTTTCATTCTTCTTGAATATCACATTAATAACACGAAGAGGGTACAATTTTTCTATAAACGTTTGAATTAAAAAACAATATGCCAACATTGAATGTGCAAAGTGTCTTGCGATACTTTCACTGCAGATTTATAAAATTAATTTGTTTTGAAAAGTGATTTGCGAATCACGAAAGGATTAAATAAAAAAATTAATTTAGATTGATTGAACACTTAACGTTGAGATTTTCGTGAAACTTAATTCAAGGTTTCTTTCATTCTTCAAGAAGAATATCACATTAATGACACGAAGAGGATACAATTTTTCTATAAACGTTTGAATTAAAAAACAATATGCCAACATTGAATGTGCAAAGTGTCTCGCGATACTTTCACTGCAGATTTATAAAATTGATTCGATTTGCGAAAGGATTGAATAAGAAATTAGTTTTTTACTAATTGAACGCGACGTTAACGTTGAGATTTTCGTGAAACTTAATTGAAGGATTCCTTTCATTCTTCTTGAATATCACATTAGTTTGACTGAATGTGCAAAATATCTCGCTGCAGATTTATAAGATTGATTTGATTTGAAAAGTGACTTGCGAATCGCGAAAGGATCAAATGAAAAAATTAATTTAGACTGATTGAATGCGACGTTAACGTTGAAATTTGGTCGTAATTAGGATATGATTACCTGAAAGTTTAAGGCTAAAGTAGAGTGGTTAATGCCACTCGTGTGAATCTTTCCAACGTTTTCCAACTATCTCGGAGAGTTTCGCGAGCGCGCGAGTGCTCGAGATGCAGCAAGCCGATGCATTTAAATCCTCCTTTTTGTTGCCAACTCCGTTCCACCTACCATAACACGAATTCATGGTGCGCATGATTAATGATCCACTTCTTGCCGGGAGAAGTTATCGTCCCATTGCTGGCACGTTGCTGCTAAAAAGCATTCCTGCTTATCTAACCACCAATGTCGCGATTATTGAACCACGCTCCGCGAAAATGAAGCGTTTTACGTGCGTCGTAATGTGATCTCGGTGGGAACTTTTCACCCATCATCAGAAAATTTCGATTGCCTGATTGAACGATGATTTTTTAATTGAAAGCACAGTGTTTGTTAACACCGTGACAGCAAACTGTTTACTTCCGGTGAGAAAGGATAGAAATTCGTAACTAATTACACTTGAGTAATTAAACTCGCACACTTACGAACGCTTTTAAATCTTCTCTGTTTGCCGGAAGATTGAAAATGTAGAAAACTAGAAAAAAAGAAAATTTTTATAAAAAAATATCCATTGTTAAATTTTTCAACCTTTCACGTTCTAACGCAGGGATACTCGATTTTCCGTCACTCACGTCATATTCTTCCATTCGAGGAAGGAAAAGATCGCGTTTCGCGGGCGCGCGTGCAAAATATGCGACGTTTCACGGAATCGAACGATCGGAACACGCTCGGAATCGAGTCGTTTGGAAAAAGAGACGAGCGCGGACAAGTAAGCGTACACGATCGACCGGCTTAATTCACTGTCATCGAGATTATGTTAATCCGGACGCGGAGAAGGAGCGGCGGCTCGGCTGAGTTATTCGATCGGTGGCCGCAGAAAGCCTCTCCCGCGGATCGTTACCCCGGGATATTGGATTATGTTTCACTGTTAACAGGTTACGTTTCGTATCTCTGCGTGGCAGACGCGCGACGTGTCGGAGCCAATGCCACGGCTAATCGACCGCTGGATCGATCATGGCGAGCCGGCGTGATCGACGGTGTCGAGATTTCCTGCAGCCCTCGATCCGTGTCGATCGTTCCTTGTTCGATCCCGGCAGCCGATGAAACACGCTGAAACCAATCGACACCGTGATTGAAAGTTAATATTACCCGATATTCCGCTATCTGCTACCTGCTACACGCTCGCCGATTTTTCGTGGATTTTGTATTTCCCACGATTTCGAGGAAGTTTTACGGGAACCACGTCGAGAGTAGATAGTTTGGAAAATTTATTTACGATAATCTTAGGATCCTTCGATCATTTTGGATTTCGAGTTCTGCACAGAATTCTGAAAGTCGCGGCAATCGTTCAATTGAGAAGTAGGAAAATTACCGATCGTTAATAATACTCTATAAATACTGTAACACTGTAGTAGTATGTATAGAGTGTATAGTATGAAAAGAATTCAAAGGACAGGGACGGCACAAGTGAAGAACAAGCTTTCATTCATATTATTTTACTGTTCAGACGCGGATTCGCGATTACGAATCTCCGATTCTCGATCGATTCGCTCTCCTTACAAACAGTTATGTTGGTAAGGATAGCAAAAGTTGTATTCTTTTGGACTTGGGCGTACGTTTCGTAATTGACTAATACGTAATTAATGATTAATCGCGAGGTTTGCTTGTGATCGAACTGGTTCGCATGAATGTCGAAAAAGAATCCGGGAAAAAAGTTGAAACGTGTCGTTTGCGTGCTTATTTTGTCTCCGAGCGTGTTCTTGATGAAAAGACGTTGATGCTCAACTGCAACGATAGTAAAGCCTTCGTGCTGTGTAACATTTACAGGATTTCCATCGAAATTACAAATTCGTCAGTTTGTCTACTCTACGACGAATTCTTCCACTCTAATCTTATGTTATATGCACAATGAAGAACAACGAGCTTCTATTCATTCTATTCATTATTTTACAGAATTCCCACTGACAGATTACATATTGGCCGCTTCGTCCACTCTGACAAACGATCCAATCTTAAGTTATGTCTTAAGTTTATGCGAGTTTTCTGCCGGATGAAACAGAAGGTACTTAAAGAGCAGAAGCAATCAATTGCACGATGCATCGCACGTCCATTCGGACAACGTCGTTTCGCTATGGCGACGCGTCAAGCCGCAAAGGTGCGGACGTTGCACTTCCTTGACGCGTAACCACCTCGTATTAGCATAAATTAGCCGCTCGTCCGTGGAACGTTGTAAACCTTAGCGATCGTAAGGTCCGGCGCTTTGATGTCGGATACGGTTGAACGATCGTTCGCTTTAATACAGTGACGCGTACACCGTGAAACGTCGCGCCGGGTTAAACGCATTCTTCGACATAATTTGTGTAATCGTGCAAACGACGACGAAATAATTCGTCCTCCGCGTTATTCTAACGAAATTATGTATGCACGTTCGTCGAGTGAGAGTGAAATTTAATTGTCATCTGATCTCGATAATTTTACCTTGGCCACCGTCGTTAGATTTGTCATTCAGTTTCAGAGTGAAACCCGCATTCTTCGACATCATTTGTGTAATTGTGCAAACGACGATAAATGAACGACGAAATAATTCGTCCTTCGTCCTCTGCGTTATTCTAACGAAATTATGTATGCACGTTTGTTTAGTGAGAATGAAATTTAATTGTCATTTAATTTCGATAATTTTACCTTGGCCAGAGTGAAACACGCAACTGTTTTGTAACAGCACGAATTTCACGAATGCGGATGCTTGAATATTGAATTTGAAAGTTATTGATTAGTTAACAGTGATGTACGAGACGAGGAATCGAAACAGGTACTGAAAAATTCAGGCTGATACGATATTCTCTTTTCGGCTTCGTTTGACAAATAACGCACGAGGAGCGTGCGAGAAGAACAAATCTATATAAATTCGACGAGAACTGGAAAATAAAAAGAAAAGTTCAATAGTAGAGAGTAATACTGATTTGTTATCGCTCGAAGTTTGCCATTTACAAATCTATCGATTATTATTTATTGAGTGAAAAGAAATGAAAGAGATCTCGAACTTCGATTGCAATGAAAAGTATTCAATCGCACGCAGACTGGTCATCATTACCGATATAAACGCGTATGACACAATACGCGAGGATTGCTATATTTATACGAAAGAAGTGCCTAAACGGAGACGTACGAGTCATCAGACAGCATTCCACGAACATAAACGACACAGTCACCAATGACTCGGCTGGACTCGCTTGGGAACTGGGTTAATCTCTGGGGAACTCTTATTTCGCTGGAAGACTGGCAAACCCGGTAGTCGGTTTGAATTGTAGCCGACCGAGCTATGCCAACGTGAACACACGTTGTCGGCTTGCAATTTCATAGTTTCATCTAAATCTACGCGTCTGCCAGTCTGGCAGAGAGATGGACAATCGTTTCACGCGCGTGTCGCCATCGATGATGATGTAAAAAAACCCCGTTGCTGTTGTGTAGCAGCTGGCTTCGCGCTGACTTACACGCGAAGCGGTTAGTCACCGCTTAAGGAGCCAGTTTAATTACATGATTTATACAGCGACCGCTGTGAGAATAGCCGGCGAGACCCAATTTGCTTCTTGAACCGCGATATCAAAGGAAGCAAAGTGACTCGTTGACAATAGTCCAGAGATCTTGGAATCTGCACAGCTGCTCGGATCAATCCTATGATGGACTCTGCGTCACGGGGTGAATTGGTCAGCGCGAGGGTTCTTCGTTCCGTTTGATAAAGTCGAGTTCTACGACGAGGATGCATTTAGGTGAATGTTTGTCGGTAGAAAGATTGAAACTGAATGGAATGTGCGAAGAATCTTTATGTATTGCGAGTTGATTATAGAAATCAGCTGTATATAATACGGATGGAAAGTACCAACGAAAAGTGTATCGCAATTATTCGTCCTTCGTTTATTTTTTACTGTCGCAAGTCAATGCTGAAAAGAATCCACGCGGTGTGAATCACAAGTGAAAATTCGAATTTACCTCTCACTTTCGTCCATTGTAAATCAATCCTTGCCATTCGTTGACCTTTCACCTGAACCGGGTGGTAACTCAGGCGAGCACCGGAAGTTAGCAAGCAGGCGGAACGTCGAAAAATTACGATTCTCCGCGGCGGCGACGCATAAATTACAACCGGCCACCACCGGGTGTTTGCCGGCCGTCGAAGAAGAAACTCGCGTTTCAATCGCGTTTTCCCCTTCGACCTCTTGGAGAGAGAGAGAGAGAGAGAGAGAGAGAGGTGTTTTGCAGCGCGTGGATTCGCGTCCACGGGGGTTTTATAGTCACCCACGTTGCCAGACGCGCCGTTATTATCGTCGTACATTCTCACGTTACGGTTGCACGCGACACACCGACGTGATGCAGATGCTCTTCGCTGAAAAGAAGAGTCTCGAGTCGACTCGCTCGCGTGGAAACGCTCCTCCAATTGGACCGTCCTTGTGGCCCATGTGCTCTCCCACGCTCCGCAAAAATCCGCGTACATCTGTACGAAACTTACTTACAGCCTACCAGTTCGTAATCTCTCTTCTTTNTTTTTTTTTCTTTTTTTTTTTTTTTTTTTTTCTTTCCCCCGTTGAAACGATCGTAGATGAAAAGAGAAGAGAAAAGAAAAGCGTCACGAGGAACGGGGGAAACGTGAGAGTTCTTTGAAGCTCTGTAGCGAGGTAGAGACTGCATTGAGAAGGAAGACGCTTCTGCGGAATTAAATCTCTACGTCTGCCACGTTGTGGCATTTTTCGCTTTTACGTTCGGTGGTGGTTTGCCGAACGTTTCAAAACACGGCGGATGATCGAGCCTGCTCGAAAGGCTTTGCTGGGATTTGAAACGATGATAAACGTGGTTAGACAAAAGAAACTACAATTCAGCGGATTTATAATAAAGGTTTAATATTTAAAATTTAATTAGTTTAAATAGTATAATTCAAGCGGATTTTGGGAACAATTTGGAGATCTTTGGAGACTGGCAAAGCTTCGAAAATCTCTACGAATGTTTAGAAGCAAAATACAGAGATTCGTAAAATCTTTGGAAAATCAAAAGTTTCACAAACTTGATTATTTTCCCCATTTCCTAAAAGTTCCAGTAAAAAATTTTGCAACTCTCCAAAGAGTTAAACTATTATACTTTTCCAAAGATCCCTAACTTTCGAGTTCTTCTATCGTTCAAGATATCAAATACCACGTACGTTTTCAACACAGTGTTGAGAATACCAACTGACAGCGTTTAAGGAGGAAAGAAACGTTTTCTGATCTAAAATCAAACATTGCTCGGAAATTGTTTCCGTGAGAAGCAATTTAACTTCAAACTGGTGCTATTTTGTGCACCGGGTCGGGAAAAAGTAACAGGTTCAGGTTAGATTTAAGTTAGGTTTATAATGCGTGATTTCACGGATGTTTAACGGAAAGATAGATTTATCGTTCGTATTGATTATCGCGTGGAATTCATCCGATTAACAAGTCACGAGCTCGTCACTCTCTTAAATCATGCCAAGCTTATGTTCCAACTTTGATGAGATCGTGAAACGAGAGATTCGCCAAGAGTTGCTTAATGTACCGGGCCGATGTTTGAATAAATCTCTTTGCGTGTTATCCGGCCTGAGGATTCGAAGATTTATAAGCTCGGCTTTGAATTACCGCCGCTTCTGCTGCATAATTCTTTGCACTTTGCGCGCCCGTCGATCAATTCGGTGAAAATTAACGAAAGAATAGGAGCAGCGATGCGAATTTTTATTGAAATAGCTCAAAAAAAAAAAAAGAATGGAAATTTTTGGATAGTATGATTAAAACGAGTTTGACAGCGGTGACGTTGGTTATAAATGAAGAATCGTCATAAAGATCTTGTTATACATAAATTGAAATAAATACTTATTGTCGTAGTTTCTTGTTAAATCTCGTAATATATTCATTTAAAGGAGTAAACCTCCGTAATATATAGTATATAGTAACTCCACCTGTGTTGTACAAATCATTACGTCTATTCAATCATTATAAGAAAATTAATTGTGAATCGTTCATGAAATTAAAATTTTTCTGTAAGAAAAGTCTGTCTGTGAAACTCACTTTTTTTTAAAACTGTCCAGAAAAATTCTGAAATATTCATCGATGTCTATTATTATAGGCTATCGATGTTCGAAACTATCGATGTGAAACTGTGTACAAATGTTTGTACAAACTGAAACAAACGTTAACAAATTTTCAAGCCTCGTCAAGCGTAAACTTTGAATTCGATCGAGAACGCATCGGATTCAGAATGTACAAAACTATCGAAGAATTATTATTATTATTTTTTTTTGTAATTAAAATTAACTCCTCATTTGTCACAAAAATTTCAATTCGCGTTGGCTCTGTCGCGCCAGGTGGTTCCTCTGCAACTAACAGTCTCGCCAGAGAACCATCGTCGAGCGATTACTGGCGGGCCAGGTTCGCAAACGCGTTGCCCCGAGATCGGCGCAAGAAATTTAATAAAGCCGATGAAAAATGAACGGCTCCTTCGAGAGCCGGGTTCATTTATCACCGCTATTTATCGGCCGGAGATACACTTTGATCAAGAAAACTTTCGAAATTGTGCCGCGAGGTTAACTGAACCCGTGGGACAAGTTTCAACTACCGGCTACCGGCAGCAACTCCGGCAACTTCCCTTCGAGGACCCAATAATCTCGAGGAAGTGTATACCGACGAGAGTGTGTGCAACTTCTCCTTTCATTTCTCTCTGCTCCGATCGACGAATCGAATCGAGGGATCCTTCGCGCATCGACTAGAATGGTACAAGCTTCCTTAAGTTCTTTAAGTCCAGTCGAATGTTGATTTGTCATGTCTGATACGAGTAGCTCGAGGAGATGAGATTGTTCGAATCGTAAATAGTGGAATTTCGCAGTTTCATTGGGCAAACATCACGAGACATCGACAATTTAATTCAGCTTGAGAAATGAAAGGGAATTCCATTTGGACCTAATTAATCAAATAAAAATTTGAACTTTATTTGAAAGACCCAAGAGTATTTAATCTGATGTCAAGGAATTTAAAAGTCCTGTAATTTGACAATGTCCTGGAATGCGGAATTTAAATTTTAAAATGTAATCGTCAACTACATCGACAATTTTGACAGCCGGGGTGCAACTTTTCCGTTGTAACTCATGTAACGGGTGTAAAGAAATTTCTCCAATGACGAATTCTTAATGTATTGTGTCATATCATTGCCAGGAAAACTAACAGTTCATATACTCTCTGGCATCATTAATTAATCTCGTAATGCAGAGCGTAGTCCGACTGTTCCCCGTGGGAAACTTCAAAATTGAATTCCAAGAAATTGAATCTTAGGCGACTGGATTTAACTCTGCTGTATACTCGATAATCTAGGGTCTGGGATCTAGAAGCCAGATCCTCTCGGATCTCGAAAGACACGGGAACTGAAAGAGATCGTTAAACGAAAGGCAATCCTACCCTTTCGCGGAGGAGGGGGAAGTCGAAGGGTAAAAAGCGTCGGGCGATAATTTTATTTGGCAAACGGGGAGGGCATGCACTTTACAACCGGCCAATGCAAACCGTCCTGGAGCCGCGCCAGGAAACGGTCGAGCGGCGGGTACGTTATGTGAATGTCGTTTTAAAGGTGAAAGAAGAAGCTATATAAACGAAGAAGAGAACGGGCAAGGCTCCTTCCAAGATCGCATGATTGTCGCCCCATTTGCTTGGATATTAATCTCGAGCTTTGCTTTTTAGGTCAACCGAGCAAGGGATACTCTCGCTCGCCCCGATATTTCTTCCAAGAAATCTTCTAATTCTAGTAGATGATTAGGGGACACGACTATTCGTCTCTCTCGCCTTTTGTGTCCTTTGGTTCCCTATCGTCTTGGCGGAGAATCTAGTAGAGCGACGCAGAATTATGCGGACGAAAGTGGTAGAAATAAAGGAAACAGAAAACGCGCAAATGGATACCAGAAATTTTCTTGGCGTAGCGCCGCTGGTGTTAAGCGATCTTTTACCCAGTTTTAGACCGGTTGTTTTATTTTGCAGGAGAATTTTTGAACCTGCAACGAAATGCGGAATTGCACGGACGTGTAAAGTTGTAGAAAATAGAGGAAATAGGGAAATGCAAGTGGAACTAGAGGCTTCTTTTGTAGAGTAACTAGAAATAGAGAAGTAGAAAAATATAGATAAAACTGTAGCGGAAATTGTATAGAATTATACAGATGAAATTATGTTACACATTATAAATAATTATAATAATGAAAGAATAGAAAAAATTTCGATTCCATTACTATATTTGTGAAAGAACCAAGTAGAACGACGTGAAATAATATAAATGAAAGCATTAATATTTTTGCTCGATTATACAAAAAAGAATTATATTAAAATAAATATCACAATCAAGTAATTTCAACAGTATGTTTTTTTTTCTTTTGACAATATTAAAATTAAAAAATTTACTAAATATTAAAGCTCAAATATCAAATCTTAAATATTAAATGAAATAAAATGTTAATTAGATGAACGGAGAGAATTTGAATTTTGGTATATAAATTTCATACGTTGAGATTTGTCAATCAAAGTGTTTTCGTTTCGCGTTTGAAGTTTGAACAATCTGCGACATTAAATTTTTTTACTACAATCATGCATAATGTTAATAATAATGCAAATTTAGTCGGCAAAAATATTTTCAACTTCATTTCAAATTATTCAATACTCGCAGTCGCGATCTGAAATCCTCGTCTTAGTCTTACACACACGTGAATCCAGTGTTTAACGTGGATCTAGCCCATAAACCCATCGAACGTACACTCGCATGCAACGATAACGTAGTTCACGTTTCATCCCTGTTGCTAGTCAGGCCGTTCATCACCGCTAAAAGCCTATACCTTATCAAGGCGGTCCGATAAGGGGATCACGCCTACGTTGCTCCCCACGAAGGTCAGCCACGCTCTCGTTGCAACGCGCATGGGCCACAGGTGAATAAAAAGGCCACTTAACGCGAAACCTCTCTGTTCTCACGTGTTCCTCGCGACTCTCGCGATACTCGAACCTTCACCCTTTGGATTTTCTTCTTTCTCTCCTTTTTTTTTTATTTGCGTCGAAGGAATGACGTGTTCTAAGTGCGTTGTCTTCGCGATTGCGTGTTCTAGCATCACGTAAAATTGAGGCACGAGAGACATCGTCGTCAGCACGGGGAGAACTATCTGCCAAGTAGCTTCGTGTCGGACACGGATGATCCTGAACGAGGAACCTGGGGACCATGGTCTTCGCCTAGCTCGTGTTCCAGGACCTGTGGCGGTGGTGTCGCGCATCAGACCAGACAGTGCCTCGACATAGAGTGAGTTATACTTTTCTCAATATCAAAGTAACTCTAACATTATATCGTTTTGGATAACTATTAGAGGATATGTGACGGTTTTGTTAAATAATTTTTATTACATTATATAAACGAATTTCTATGCATTTATAGGAAATTTAGAGATAATAGTAAATAAAGTGTAGCGCCTTTCACATCATGCAATATAAAACACTGAAGGATTACTAAAAGGATCAAGTGTAAGAAGGAGTTGTGCCATAATGATAATAGTGAAATTGCAGTAGAATTAAAACTGTTTTTTTCTCGTGTTGCCATATATATATAATAATAATTAATCGCTCGTTTTTCAACATATAATTCTTGTCACTGATAAAATCTTAAAATATTAGTTTAATTGTACCAAACATCGTAATCAACTATGCCACGTTTGCCATGTAAATTGTTCCAATTGTGCATTTTACATTAATGCATGGAGTTTAACATCGCAAAGAAAATGCTCTAATTAAGTCGCTATGAAATATCCAAACGGGAATGCACACGGAAATGGCAACATCGAATTACAATATCCAGCTTGCACGACTTTCTCGACAATTCTCGGATATTTTCACCGTTATAAATATTCACGAGAAGCTATTCTTTTTTTCTTTTATTTAGAATTTCCTTTACCACGTTGATATTAATTACAGTTAATAAGATATAACTGCTGATAAACGTGAACGAAGCCGAGCTTGGAAATTTCAATGACTCGCAAAACGTTCCCAGCTGGCCTCCTCTGGTAATGGAAAATTAATTTTTTATCCCGTCATTTCTCGCGAAGATAGGTTTGCTCAAATTCAATCCGGTCTCGTCGGTTTCTCCACGCTCCGAGGATTTTTCTGCCGGAGATTTTTTGACGGGTCAACTTCTTGCGGTGAATCACGGTAAATCCTTCTTATCTGAAGGGAGAGAGATGCTCGGCCAAGATTAATCGCGATCATGGTGCGCTTCTCGTGCCGTCCCGAAACTTCGTCTAAAAGGATTCTCGCAATTTTCTTTTTTTCCTCGGAAGAAAGAAAGAAAGAAAAAAAAAATCTATTCCCATATTGTGAGACTCTGCGCGTGTACTTTGCATGAGACGCGAGTTCACATTTCTCGCAGGGAACAGATTTTTCACAAATTTTCCTTACGTGACATTCATGGCAAGTTCATGTATAATATTTATTGTGATATCAGATATTAAGAATATTAAAAAATAGAAGAATTTCGCAATTTTTGATTAAACTTCTTATCGTATCGTTAAATAAAACTTTACAAAAGTTTACTTTTACATAAATTATTCGTGAAATATTTAATTTCTAAATTTCGTCTAATCTTTAATTTATGTATCTAACGTACGAATTGGAAGAACAGGAGTATTGTAGAAGTATAAAAATTTGCACATAAATATATATACATACTAAATTGTCTCTTAACCGTAAGATAAGGATCATTCTTCGAATATCGATCCAGAATTTGGCGTTAACGAAAGGGAGTAACGAAAATCGCGAGTTCGTAAACGAAACGAAGAAAGGAGGAAAAATCGAACGTGAAAACGAAACGAAAGAAATCGAGAGCGAACCAATCGCTAATAACAGGTTCGATGAGACGAGAAAGCGGGCTAATCGTATCTCGTGAAAGCATTCGACGTGGGGAATTATCTCGCGGTTCGTGTCGCAGGTCAATCTTAATCGCCGCCTCGCCGCATTCTTTTCGTTTCACCACTTTCGTCTCGCGAGTTCCGCGTTTCGAGAGTTTCGAGACCGATCGTTCCTGCAATTTCGAGCAATTTTAGAGAAGCCGATATTAGATTAATTTCGTGTTACGAATCATGCAATGCAATTCTTAATCTCTCGTGATTTGAAATTGCTAAGGAAAGCGTAGGTTCACTTTCTAACTACTACTTTTTCCTTTNATTTTTTTTTTTTTTTTTTTTTTTTATCGTCGATGGTTTCATACGACGTCGGGATTTATCGAAACATTCAGATTAATTTTCCCGAGATAGATTTCTCACATAGCGAATGTAAAATAATTTCTAACTAAATGAAGTAATTTTTAATGAAGTAACTTCAAACTCGAAATGACGATTGTACCAATCGGATGAACAGAAACGAGAAAAGTGTGTATTGGTTTCGTATATAAATCTTTTATTTGTATGATACTGCAGTACTGGAATTGACAGAAGAAATAAAATTAAAATGATAGTAGGAAACTTCCAATAACTTCAATTCATTGGTCTTTCAAAATGAAATCGTTTATTTTATTTCTTGGATGACGAAAAGAATTAATATATATACTCGCGATTCAATTAACTTGCAGAATGAAAATTATTTTACTTAAAAAAAAAAAAAAGGAACAGATGAATTTTATCATTTATTACATGATACCGTTTATCCGAAACGAGCCTCAGATCTTCGAACCGAGCGCTCACTCTATAAATCCTGGATAATAGTTGGAATTGCCACGATGTAACTAATTCAGTCGGGCAATTCAGCGGCGCTTTACAAGTGCATTAAACTGATACGTTAGATTCCTTCCGTCTGATTTCCGTGTGAAAATTTCATTCGAATGGAAGCCCGGTGCAAGGCGAGAGAACGCAATTTCACCGAAAGGATTGCGCGCGAATTATTTAGAAACCGAGCCTTGGCGAATCGCATTTTTTCTTTTTTTCCCTTTTTTTTTTCTCTCTCTCTCTCTCTCTCCCCTCCCCTCCTGCACCATTCCAAGCGTGTCGAGTTGCGGAACGTTGGCGGTTTACGGGGCGAAAAGAAAAATTCGTCGCTCCACTTTTCCTTCGAGTTCTCCCCCGAAAGAAGCTCGTTAACGAGGAGGAGGCACAACCGACGCGAAAATTTAACGGAGTGTGAATTTCCGATTAGAGATACGATCCGCCATTTTTCCGAGATCCGAAACGAATCGGTGTTATCTGTGTTCGTTCTCGGACGAACGGAACGAATTGTAAAAGATCGTAAAATTGTGGAATCGGTCGTTTACGTTTTTGCAGGGATTGTAAAATCCTCTTTTGAAATTTCGAAGTTTCACGTTGAAAACGTGAACTTTTTTTCATCATCTTCAGTGACGAACAATATCGCGAAATTAATTATGACGGAAGTAGTAATTTTTGAAATTTACTTTGACCATCGTTAACTACCCTAAAACTTACGATCATTCTAGAATCAAGTTTTCAACGAATATCCAAAGTAATTTATGCAAAAATTTCAATTTGATGTTAATGTTCGTTGATTGTATTTTTGTAACTCGGTTCGCTATAAAGACGTTTTATCGTTACAGTGACAATGGCTACAGCAGGTGCACCGGTGCATCGAGGCGATTTTTCTCTTGCAACATCCAGGTGAGTGTGATATTATGATAATCATTTTGCTCTAAATATAAAATGTCACTAAAATTTTAATACAGCAGTATAATAAAAAAAAAAAAATGCAAATGCAAGTGCAATTACACAAATCGATTTTTAAAATCTTTCAATTATCTCTTTTCTCCTTCTTTATATGACTATATGTGTACGAATGAAATGCATAGTTCACTAGTAGCCATGCAGTCAGAGAAGATTTATGCGATGTGTTTTAATAGAAATAATCTTGACAATCTATCGAACAACAACGAGTCACCGACACGTGATGCACGCTTCAATTATTCCCATCTGCATGATCAACGAGTCTCGTTCTCTATTATCTAGGATCGCCCGATATTTTCACTTTGTCTAGTCGTTACATTCCATTCTATCGTTATTAATCCCAACCAGCCGATACCTGGAAAACGATATTTCATATCATGACAGCAGTAATTATATAAACACTCGAATTAATACGTTCACTACTGATTGCACTTTCATTATATATACACTATATGGAACGCTAATAAACAATTTCCGTGAGAAATGGATCTCTATGTTGTTTACATTTGCATTATGGAAATTCTGGTAGAAAATTCTAATAATTCACATACACAGTATGTAAATGTATTATGCAATATAGTATGTCTATAAAAAGAGAAAAAATAAAATATAAATTTCCATAATAAACTTCTTACAATTGAAATTATTCTAAAACCGACGTAATGTAGGTTGATGCTAAATAATAATGTAAAATAATACGAAGATTCGTCAAACGATGACATTCCTCTTAAATTACTCCGTTAAGAAAGAAATCTAATTGAATTAAATAATTTCCTATCCTTGCAGATTTATTATAATTTTGCAATACACAATGTATAAGGACTTCATCTACCCATAAAAAAAAATAAATAAAATATAAATTTGCGTAACAAACTTCTTACAATTAAAATTATTCTAAAACCGACGTAATGTAAATTGATACTAAATAATAATGTAAAATAATACTAAAATAATGCGAAGATTCGTCAAACGATGACATTCCTCTTAAATCCAATTGAATTAAATAATTTCCCATCCTTGCAGATTTGTTATAATTTTGCAACACATAATGTATAAAGACTTCATCTACCCATAAAAAGATATAAATTTGCGTAACAAACTTCTTACAATTAAGATTATTTTAAAATCGACATAACGTAACTAAACATTGAACAATACAAAGATTAAGGAAGTGATTGAAGGAAGAACTTTCCTAATAATCTAAAGAAATAATTTCTCACCATCGAAATTTATCAGCTACGTGTCAAGAATCCATTGACTAAATTCCTCTGCGGCAATCTCTCTCTCTCTCTCTCTCTCTGTTTCCAAGAGAGAATCTTCCGTCAAACAACGAACAGCTTTGCTGTACCAGCCGAGTATGCGTTGCCTCGTGCACGTTCCTAACCTTTAAATATGTCGGTCAATTTCTCGCGGATCGGCTCCGACGGTCTTTAATAAAATGATTTATACCATTATTTAATTCAGTTCGTTAAATGTCAGCCGCAGCCCGACTGAACTTCCAACCGAGCGACGAATCTCCCATGCCGGCGACCGATTTCACGTGTGGCCCGAAAGTTCGAAAGAAACTTTCGTCCGTTCATCGGCACGTCGCTCGCGCTTCTACCGTTTAATCTGGATCGATCCTCGACTATCATTCCTCGACGCGTTGGACGATCCTCGCGCTACGTTCCGTCCAAGTTTCATTTAAAACCACTTAATCAAACCCGTTGCCCGTTGATCTCTATCCCCCTTCTCTGCTCGATTCTCTTGATTTTGACAAATTGATTCGCTGATTGATTAATCCCGCAAGAGAAGCCACGGATTCGAGAGAGCTTCGTTGCTTGAGCGTGGGCTTTGCTTTTGAAAATTTATCCGCGGGATGAAACAATTCTCGATCTGAGGATGATTCTATGAAAATACTAATTCTTTTCATAATTCTGATTTAATAAGGTCCGTGGAAATGTATTTACGGCTCGAAAGATACTGTATTATCTTTTATGTTTCTCTTATCTTGTTTGTTCAGAATGGTTTTATAGATAGATTTTCAATTTAAAAATTATTCGTGTCTTCGTGTATTTGTAGACATATTGCGTGCCGGTAATGAAAAGCGCGAAAAGCGCCGCTGGCGATCAAACAAATATGAGTTTCGTTTTTTGAAGGATAATTTCGTCTTATCTGTTCCGAGTATTTTTAAAGAGGCCAAATATGTATTCAGGTCACGAACGTGCTTTGCTACTTTAATACTGGACGACTATACTGGATATTGCATTCTCCATACGTGTGTTGCCACGAGACAGCTAAGATTACGTTCCTCGATTACTTTCTGATATGAAGAAACCAAAAAGTGCAAAAGCCTTTATGAAACCACGAAGTAATAGTAGTTAGAAGAACGAATTATTTTTAATCATCCAAATTATATTTTTTACTTATTTTATTTTATTTTTTTTATTAGGAGGCTAAAAATTTCATCAATTTGAAGGAAAAAAAAAAAGAAAACACTATTTAGAAATCAACGTTTAAAACAACAGTATAATTTGAAGAAGCTTCTCACTTTCGCACGACGAATTAAATTTAATTAAAAATGAAATCGTTCGTATGGTTCCAGGGAATGATATTTACACATCACTTGCAATCAGAAACTACGCAAAAATTCCATTCGAAAGTTCAAATTTATGTTAAAAATCAGATTGAGCTAGGCTTCCTTCTTATCAACTGGGATCAAATCCCAAACTATAATATGAAACACAATCATGTAGAAACAAAAGAGGGAACGACCACGTTCTTCCAGCAAAGACGGAATTCAATTTCGATGAACCCTGAAACCGAAATGAACGATATTGCATTATCGACGAATAACCAGGCGAAACGGGGGTTTAATAGCCGATGACAAGTAACCGGTCCCTGGAACCGTGCCCGCTTCCTACTCTATTCCAGCCGATTGTGCGAGCTGACGAGGTCACCGGGACGCCGGCGCCGTAAAATCCTTGGTCCAGGTAATGTTAGCAGCAGCCATGATCGTTCCCCAGCACATCCGTCCGCTTGATGGACGCGTTGACCCGTTCAGAATTCGCGAGCAGGGATTAAAAGTTTATAGCCACCGGTTAAGATCGCCCTCCCACAGCTCGCCTAAACACTAAATCTTCGCCTCGAGTGTGCTCGAGGGTGTATTCGAGAACGTCGGTCGCGCGATCTCTCCACGGCATTCGTAAATACACGCGGGAACGTAGAGCTTCGTCTCCGAGGAAAGTAGAGTGATCGAAACTTCTTTCCCAGAATTCGCTTTTTTTCGATTCGATTTATAACTGAAATAATTTCCTTTTTTTTTTTTAAGGAACGAAATCTTTTGTAATTTAGTTGGATAGGATTCGTTGTCTTTGACAGATTAGTATATTTCGATGACTAAAGAGTGGTTTTCTTTCAAGAAGTAGGATTTTTTGTAGGTTCTTGTAGGAAAGTAGAGTGATCGAAACTTCTTTCCCAGAATTCGCTTTTTTTCCATCTTGGCAACTGGATTTCAAGGGATTTATTGAAGAGATGAAATTTCAATGATTTATGACTGAAATAATTTCCTTTTTTTTTTTTAAGGAACGAAATCTTTTGTAATTTAGTTGGATAGGATTCGTTGTCTTTGACAGATTAGTATATTTCCATGATTAAAGAGTGGTTTTCTTTCAAGAAGTAGGATTTCTTGTAGGAGAAAATTTGAAGAGGTAGAACATTATAACATAGCTTAATTTAATTGACTCACGTTCAATTATAGAACTGAGCCGAAATAGGGCAAACTTCGTCCTATTTTCGTTCCTCGTTTCATTTTTATTCAATATGCCGTAATCAGCCCTTGCTCGAATCATTAAAGCACAAGCAACAGAAACTTTGAAGTGTCGAATCGTATTGTTAGCAGTTGGAGCGTTCATACGCGCGGGAACAACGAAGCCAATTTCTGTCCCTCTATCGATCCCGAGAACAAACTTTGAAAAAAAAAGCTACGCGAGCATCGCCACGGGCGAGATGATTTTCTCTTTCGCGTGTTAAAAATTAATTCCTCCTCCTTCTTCGCGCGCACGATGTTTCACTCCCTTCAGATAATAATAATCAATGTTAGTTTCGCATCGATTTTTACTGAGGATGCTGTTGGCCACGCCAATCGAATCTCCGATCCCACACGGCTTTAATTTCATTTCCTCGAATCACGAATCAGCCATCTCGGCCAGTTGGCTTACCCAGATACAGGGAATACCACTTTGAGAAACGGAGCAGCAATCCTCTCGCTTCAACCCCTCGTCCGCTCGAGCCATCACGCAGCTGAGAATGTATTTCTGAAAGTCACGTAGCCGTCATAAAAATTATTCCCATCGTATCGCTTTGGAGAGAAAAAGTTGCGGTGCTTCGATTACTTTCACCTTACTTTTCCTGACTTCGGAACTTCCATACGGAAGCATTAAGCACGTAGATCGCGCACTTCCGCCGGGAATGTACCCGCCGACGTGGATCTTTCAATCCCTTAACTTTTATTTTTCCTTCAACGATCGGTGAACGAGGAGCAGTTTTTCTTTCAGTTTTTGGAATTGTTTCTTGACGTGACATTTTAGACTTTTAATGATTGTCACTGTGTAGCGAAAAAAAAAGGTTCGAAGAGGAATATTTGGAACTGCAGGTTTTTTTTAGCTTTAATCTTCGTCTTCAAAGTAGCTTTTAATTAATCTCTTCGGCGATGAAATATACGAGCTTCGCAGTTGAAGTTTCTTGCAAATGTTTTTTTCTTTCTTTTTTTTTTAATAAAAACGTTTCAAAATTGATTTAAATAGTGGACACTTGATCACAAATATTCGTCGACTAATCCAAATTAGAATACGAGTTTTGCAGAGAAACAAAATGAAAAATACGCGATAGATCGTGTTATTAGCGTGTTATTAGCAGGCGGATCGTCGAAATCCTCGCGCGGCTTTAAAGGTCCTTTAATGATCCTCGAGAGCAACGATATGAGACCCAACGACGTCGGGATAGTGGAGCAGCGCATTGTCGGAGATGCTAAAATTTATGAACGGCTGGCCATTATACTGGCATGGACTTGCGAAGTATTAACTTCGTTAAAGCGACGTGCTAAATGAAACGAGCCGCGCAAGCCGCGTCGCTGTTATGCGTCCTATGGATATATCGATCGTTGATTTATTCTGTCCCATGGTGTATAATCAGTTTCTAAGCACGAGTATACGTATCATCGATATTATCTAAATTCCTCCCTTTATCACGACAGATATTACGAAAATCTAAAGAGATCTCGAATCAAAAAGAGAACGAGTTGACAGTCTACGTTTTCCAATTTTTACGCTGGAATTACACAAAGTGGTCGAAATGATCAGTTTATAATTCTTAGATATTTTATAGAAACAGGAAAGCTTATGATAGTCTATTATAAAATTCTTCTATTTTTTTTTTTCTTTTCGACTTCAATGTTCTCTGATGGAAATTTTATTCCTTAATCGTCGACAAATCACACGTAGAAATTAAATCAGCCAACGCATCGTAAAAATTAATATTTAACATCGAAATCGTCAGAATGGTCATTCGTAATTTCTCCGAAGTGTTCAACATTAGAGAAATCTCGTATTGAAGATTTTGAACGATCTTTCCCCAAGTTGCCAATTCGTAAGTTTCTTTTTACAAAATTTTCACGCTACATGTTGCTTTAAAAACTGTTCATTTCACTTCAGAAATTCCTTACCGATTTCCAAATACGCGAAGTAAAAAACGATAGAGCTACGACGGGACTTTTACACCGGACAAATGAGAAACCTCGCACTCTATTACAAATCGTTTGCACTTCGATTTCACCGGCGCATAGTTTTATAGCTCGGCCAGCAAGCAGCAGCGTGAATCCGGTTCTACTGGCCGGGCAAAGTGACACGCCATAGCTATACGAATTTCACATTCCAAGGGAATTGGAACGAACTATCCCGGGCTATTTCGAATATCAGGACCGATCCGTTTCTCCGCCATTTTCGTGGGAAAAATTCCCTCTCGCCGAGAGCGGCGCTCATTGTTCTCGCTCGCTTTGTCACCGCACCGCGAAACATTTTCGTAATTAGTAACAATGCCTGCCGGCTAAACAGAGATTATTGAACGACGGAAACTCCTCCCCTGCGGCGAGTTTGGTGGATGAAAGCCCGGCCAGAACGAGAAATAAACTCAGGGGCAACGGGAGAGGTGAAACAGAAAAGAAGAAGATGGATTTAACGAGACGGACTCCTTTAATTGCCTGTCTTCGTAATTGCAGGAAATACAGCCTTCTGTATTTATAAAACTGAATTCTCGCCTGAATCGTCGGTTTGTGGCTGCGGTTAAATTAGGAATTAGAAGAATTGTATATTGATGCAGCAATGAAAATTATTGCCTTCTTCCTTTGGGGGGGGGGAGAGGAGGGGAGAGGAGATTCTCGTATATTTTAGTCTACTATATTTAGTAACTGTCACTTAATAAAGACTATTGTTACCGTCAAATAATTTAATATTTAATATTTATTTAATAATTCAAATAATTTAAAATTTAATATTTAATAATTTAATATTTTTTAGTAGTCTACTATATTTAGTAACTGTCACTTAATAAAGACTATTGCTACTGTCAACAAACAATTTAATATTTAATATTTTTTAATAATTCAAATAATTTAGTATTTAATAATTTAAATACTAAGAATAATATAAAAAAATTTAGTATTTAATAATTTAATATTTTTTTAATAATTAATAATAGTTATTTAATAATAGTAGTCTACTATATTTAGTAACTGTTACTTAATAAAGACTATTGTTACTGTCAAACAATTTAATATTTAATATTTTTTAATAATTCAAATAATTTAAAATTTAATATCTTTTAGTAGTCTACTATATTTAGTAACTGTTACTTAATAAAGACTATTGTTACTGTCAAATAATTTAATATTTAATATTTTTTTAATAATTCAAATAATTTAATATTTTTTAATAGTCTACTATATTTAGTAACTGTTACTTAATAAAGACTATTATTACTATCAAATAATTTAATAAACTATTACTAATGTTATTAATATAGCTATTAGGTATTATTAATACTAATAATATACTACTAATAATAATTGTTGATAAATGTTAATAATTATTATCTGTATGCATAATACTATAATACAAATATTGTTAGCAATAATAATAGTGGTTGTTATGCATACAGATTTTAGTGCAATTTCGATGGTGTACAATTGTAATATCATTTATTTCCCTGTTGTTGTAAACAAATTACTATATTACGAATAGATGTTAGATTCAAGAACAATTTGAACTTTTGAATAAATTTCATCCTGGATTGAATAAATCTTGAATGATAGAAAAAGTACATTTGCGGTAATAACTTTGTAATGCCATATCTCACGTGTATTCATGAGACGTGATATTTTATCCGATTGAAAAGTTTTCAAGAGACATGTAAAGTACAAAAGATCGATGGATCGTGCCGGATAGTAGTAGGATTCGATCTCGGCCCTCCACTTGCCACTCGATTGCTTTATCAATCGAGCTGTTTGAACGTGTGATCGAATAAATTCTTCTTCCTTACGTCCGATACGACGAGAACGACGTGGAAAATACGAGAGATCTTTATTTAGAATTCGGAGGTGTATCTCCTGCCTTGCAATATCTCGCAAATCTAATTCTGAACACGCGAAACTATTATCGATTTATTGGCATTCTACTCTAATAACGAATGTTTGGCCAACGTTTCTTCGAGGATAACATTTTTCGAGACTAAGCGAACGCGTGTGTGTTTTGCTTTTTTTCTTCTCTACGTTTGAAGAATGTTTGACGTTTGAGAGAATGAACGACACCTGGTAAAGAAGAAACAGACGTTCCGCACATTTGTGTCTCGACGAGTGAGATATTGCGATTCTTTTGTGGATTACGGCCGCATTATGCTGGAAAAATGGCAGAGCAATCGTATACTTTAATACTGCCGTATCCATAAATCACACAACAAAGAGAATTGAATCGTTCAGATAATAGAAATATGTATTTCTAAATTTTCTAGATTTCAGTTGTCATGGATAAATCATGACATTCCGTTATACTTATATAGAAATATGTGGAAGAGCATCATTCCATGTGTTCTCGTTTCAATGATAACGATCATTCCGTTTATTTAATAAAAATCATTCCACTTTCACAATTTACGAAACACATCGCAGACGTTTACTTTTGAATAAATTTCTATCTATCGTATGCAACAACAGTTTATTTATTCATTGGGTCGTCAAGTGAAATTGAAATCAGGTGAAACAGTATTATTATAATTTTGTATGTTTAACTTTTAACATCCTTCGTCATGGGAATTACTAACGAGATAAAGTTCAGTGAAATAAGACGATCGATCACAGATATTACTAACGAAACTCAACGAGACAAAAGACTGGGAAACTATCCAGTTATAAATTACAATAATTACATAAATCTCCAGTCGATAAAATACCGAATTATCTGCCAGTTGAGAATTCAGCCACAATTCTTCCGACGAAGAAAAACTTCGCTGCGATCGCAAAAGCCATGGGTCTCGAGTCTTTGCGACCGTGAAACTGGTGTCTCGTGAACCATCGATTGGCCAGCCAGTGTTCAAGGTCAATCGCAGGACCGCCGCAGAAAAGCGGCTCGCCATAAATCAGCTGGGTCGCAGGACCTTTGACATCGTTTCGGGATCGCGGGTTTCGCGATCGTAATTCTTTTTCTTTTGCGGTCACCGAGCGGCCCGGTTTTACCTGATGGACCCACCCCTTTCCACGGGGACCTCTGTCTCCGTCATAAATTTTAGCCGACATATCCTCGTGCGTGCTGCACCAACTCCCCCTCCTTTATGGTTGTATCTTGCTTTTATCTTCTTTTTATCACACTCGATTTATCGGCATTACCTGAACAGCCCAACTAGCCCTGTTCTCTTGACTCATAACGTTGCCACGTGTGTGAGCTATCTAATTTTTGGTCGATACTGTTTGCTTGTTCGATCAGCGGAGGGACGTTTCATTGCGTCGAGTTGAGACTGGACCTTGTGGTGTTTTGAAGGTTTATACGAAGGTTTGTCGAGCAAAGGGATGTTTAATGAACGATTTATTTATATTTATAACACTTCATAGGCTTGTGGAGGACACACACAAGGATTGTTAGCTTTTTTTTTAAATTTCAAAGTTTTGTATTGCCAATTTTTGGCAAGGGAAGAATTGTTGTTTGAAAAAACTATCCTATGGAGGATTTGAAAGTAACTATCGAGAGAATACCAATTACCAGCGAGTCTGACTTACGATTAAAAATCAATGAATTCAGGAACAGTATATTACTCGAGATTAGCCGAGCTATCGAGGTCTGCGTGATACATAAATCTTCGCTTAGAAACCGGAACTATGGGGACTAAGGATGAATTACTGGATCGCGAGGGAATTTGAGATAAATAGAAAAAGATCTTGATGCGAGAGCGCACGGAAAGCTCGAGGTTACGATTACAAGTGTGCCGTGCGTTCGCTTGCTTTTCTTTCTTCCTTTATATTGCATTTCTCTCCCCCAAAAGTGATCCTCCGAGACTTCGAAATAAATATTGTAACCTAACGGGGAACGGACCCTACTTTCTTCGCGAAGAAATATGCCCGTGCATTCAGCAAGGACGAAAATTGGGAAACCTGTCTGGTCGTAGTATGTGCGTGACGATGACGAGGGGGGCGATTAGATTTAGAATCTAGTTTAATCACAGATCGTAAATCTAGTAGGTTGTACTTGTGGATGAAGCGTTCGACGTATCATTCTCTGAAATGAATTTCGTTCTCTTCCTCTCGTCCTTTTTCTTTGACATAATCGGAGGATCGTAGGGTCTCGTGTTTCATACGAGGAGAATTCTAAAAATCCTTGTAAATTATTTGTAATTAAATTGACTGCGACGTTCAATTGTGGATTTGTCATCTGTTGATCCTTAGCACAAATAAATCGATTTCTTTCTTTACATTAAAACACACGTTACATTAAAGCACACATTTCTAAATAACATCGAGATGAGAAAATTAACGAAATTATCTTCGTCGTTAAACCACAGGTATATGCGTGAATTCACGCATTAATTTGAGGATTGTATTTTACCTAACAGCAGAGCATTTTCATTTTCAATTACAGTCGTCCAGTAATCCTTGTTTAACACGTTCCGTGGCAAGCCATTTTTGCCTTTTGTTGTCGTTCAGGCCATTTTTTATTTTGACTAAAGGTTGATATATCATCACACATAATCTTTCATTACATCATCAATCAACAAGTAGTTCTCTTGTTTATAGTAGCTGTCACATCGTGTACCACTTGTGGCAATATTATTAGAAATATGGTGATACACATGGCTCAGAACGTGTTATATTATATTATATATATATTAGAATTCTCTCTTCTGTCTGTTTCTTTCTTTCTTTCTTTTTAATAATAATAAAATGACGTAAAAGTACTCGAAAATATCGTTTCCTTCTTTGGCCAACATGACAATTAATGCTGCGAAGACCGAGATGACTACTAGCGCCACGTGAGCGTTAACTACACTGTGCAGAGAATGCACTACCGATCATGAGCATTGGGTTACACACCTGTTGATTACATTTATTGGAAAATTCTAACAAATTATATACAATAAATATAATATTGTTTTATTAGAAGATGGATCCACACTACAAGTAAATAATAGATTTGTGATAAAATAAAAAACACACTGACAAGAATACAGTTGTTCTATAGTAATATTTATCACGTTTCGTGCGAAGCCATTTTTATCTTTTGTTGTCGTTCAGGCCATTTGATATTTTGACTAAAGGTTGATATATCATCACACAATCTTTCATTACATCATCAATCGATAAGTAGTTCTCTTGTTTAGAGTAGCTATCGTCTACCACCGGTGGTACACATGGCACGGAACGTGTTAATTACAAAATCTGCCGAAGAGATAAAAATTTATTAACGCAGCTCTCTTCGTTCCTTTGTTTCAGGAATGTCCCGGCGAACAGAAGGACTTCCGCGCGGAGCAGTGCGCTGAATTCAACGGCGTGCCATTCGAGGGAATTTACTACGAGTGAGTATAGCAAAACGCGCGGCCCCGGTGACGCGATCTGTCAGCGCATTTCGTTGGAGATCGTTTCCCAACTTCTATCGAATCCCGATGGAGTTGCTGGATACGCGGCTGAATGTGATTTATCGTCGACGTCGTATTCGACGGGGAGGAGTCACGGCCCTTTCGTCCATCTCCAACGAAATCTAATAGTCGTTCGAAGTTGAAATCCATGCTCGTTTAAACTCCCGTTCAATGGGGATGGGGCTTCGCGTTCAAAATCCATGAAAAATCTGTGAGCAATGATCTACACACCATATCCCGTGTCGCATAATCGACGTCTTGTATTTTGTCTCACATCTCATGTTTCACATTCCGTTATCCTATATTGGACAATATTGTCTCACATTTCACATCCCACATTCCGCATTTCCTATCCTATATTCCACATCTTGTACTTTACATTCCATATCCCATGCTTCGTATCTCATATTTCAATTTCATTTCCCGCATCCCATTCGATATTCCACATCATATTCTGTGTTTTTCATCTCACGTAATATATCTTGCATTTTATATTATAGAATTGGTTATTCTATATCCCACATTTCACATCTTATATTTCGTCATATCACACATTCATGTCTCATATTTCATACCCCACAGATCACATTTTTTTATTCTACCTTTGACATTCCTGTCTTACATTCTGTTATATATGCACTAATCTCACATATGCATTAATCTCACATTCCATTTTCCACATTCTCGTCCAACCATTTCATCCTTCCTTAGAATAAAGAAAAAAATTCCTATAAAGTTGATTTGTGGCCAGCTACGAATTTTGTGTCACAGAAATTTCCTACAAAACTAATTTGTGGGATAGGTCAGATTTCGTTGTCTCACAAAATGAATTTCTCAGGTCACATGTTTTTCTCAAAGCCAATTTATAGACGCCTCCAAATTTTCTACTCAGCCGAATTTTGTTACGAAATGAATTTCTTAGCTCACAAATTTGCCACTAATTTGTGGACTAATCTGACATTTTCTATCCTATGAAATGAATTTTGCAGCTCAAAAATTTCCTACAAACTGATTTGTGGGCGCCCCCAAATTTTGTTATCCCACAAAGTGGATTTTGTAGCTCACAAATTTCCAACAAAACTAATTTATGGATTAATCTGAAATTTTTTATCCCATTAAACGAATTTCGCAGCTCAAAATTTTCCTACAAACTGATTTGTGGCCGCCACCGAATTTTGTTATCCCACAAAGTGAATTTCGTAGCCCACGAATTTCCCAGAAAGCTAACTCGTATTACAGCTGTATTCGATACACAATTATCACAATCTTTTTAACTTGAGAATTAATTTAAAAGAAGGAAAACAGAATTGATTAACTCGAAAAATACAGAAAGAATGTTAACTCGTCTCGTAAACCTATGCTCTAATTTCTTTACATTACGTATTATTCAGACTTTATTTACTAATTTCTTTGTATCTCAATTTAAATGAAATTCCAATGACTTAAAAGAGCTCGAAGCACCATCCTCGGGAGGAGCACGGCTAGTTATCGAGAAGATCGATGACGATCGCCGGATCTCCGCTCTGGGGAATGGCTCGCGGCGAAACTAATCGCGCTAAATCGTTCGCAGTTGGATTCCATACACCGGTGGACCAAACAAGTGCGAATTGAATTGCATGCCGCGCGGCGAGCGTTTCTTCTACCGGCACAGGCAGATGGTGATCGATGGAACGCCATGCGAAACCGAGAAGAACGACGTTTGCGTCGGAGGCAAATGTATGGTGAGTTTCAGCGGTCGTCGCGGAGGGAGCAACGCTACTTTTGTTTCCGTTCGCCACTTCTTCGAAAATCGTAAATCGGCCAGCTTAACTCGAAGAAGAGCCACAGCTAAAGCATCTATCATTAATGAAAAAAATTTTCAGCAGAGAGCGTGAATTTTAAAATCTTAACATCGAGGATCAATCGTTGCATTTGCAATTTTTATATTCTCCAATTTTTTTTTTTTCCTCTTTCTCAATATTACAGTTGTGGGAGAAAATTCGAAAGATTTGCTTTTATTTCTTTGTCATAAGACACATGATTTCTTTATTATCAGCACGTTGGATGCGATATGATGCTTGGAAGCGACGTGAAGGAGGACGTATGCAGGGAATGCGGTGGTGACGGGTCCAATTGCAACACCGTTTCCGGTTTGTTCGACACCGATGACCTCCAAGCGGGTAAGCCGAGGATCTCCACGTTTTTCGTTTTCCCTTCTATCGATTGTCGAATGATAAAGATAAAGTTTGTCGTCGAACGATAAAGGCTGAAAATTGTTGCGATTGATGGGAAAAACGAACTGGAGCCAATGATCACGAAAGTACAAGAAATTTGATGTACATCTTCGAAAGAGTCACGTTTCAGTGGACTCGCAAGAAAATTATCAAATCATTGAGACGTGAAACGCGATTTTAAACAGCGATTTGTAAGATTTACCGATAAATTTCAAAAATTTCTTCCTCCAGGATACGTCGATATCATATTGATCCCGCAGGGTGCGACGAACATGGTGGTAAAAGAGATCGAACCGTCGAACAATTATCTAGGTGAGTGAAGATTTTAACCGTGCACACCGTGATTATCATCTACGGTCATCGGATAAAGCGTTTTTGATGAGGCAGCCGCTTGATCCTTGACGTTTTAATACATTTTCTACCGACAGCTATTAGAAACACTTCAGGCAACTATTATCTAAATGGAAACTGGAGGATAGATTTTCCGCGGAGCTTGAAATTTGCTGGGACCATATTCCATTATTCGAGAGATCCGCAAGGTTTCTCGGCACCCGATACCATTACCGCCTTGGGACCGACGAGTGAACCAATTTACGTGGTGGTGAGTGGCTGCATCGCCCTTAAATAGAAAATTACAACGTCATCTAGTCGAAAGGAGTCGTTTCTTTTCCATTAAAATAAGCAGAATCGCCAAACATCATGCTCGTGTTCATTCAGAGAAAGCTTAAGAAATTAATCAAGATTATATCATTTTTTTCTCTGTAGTTATGTACTATCCCTGGCAAAAAGCATATGTTCTTAAACGTACTTAGAAACATTGAAGTCTTTTAAGTATGAAATATATTTCTGTATTTGTTCGAGATACTTATATGGAATACTAGCATTAGCTATGTCAATTGAAGAATTTCAATGTTTTCAAATCCTTTCAAATACTATTCTTCTAGTATTTAGTACTATAGTAGTATTAGTATATAGTATTAGTATATACTATACTATATTAGTATTAGTATACTAGTATTAGTATACTAGTATTAGTATACTAGTATTAGTATATAGTATTATATACTAGTATTAGTAGTATTATATACTAGTAGTATTATATACTAGTATTATAGTATTATATACTAGTATTATATACTAGTATTATAGATACTATATACTAGTATTAGTATATAGTATCTATAGTCTAGTATATAGTATCTAGTACTATAGTAGTATTCATCTAAATCTTCTTCGATTCATCTAAACTTTCTTCTTTCTCAATGAACCATTTCATTTCATGATTTTGATTTGTTGAAGTTTAACCCGAATCCGTCACGGGAAGACAACGAGTTCGTGTAACTAGAATTCATTCAATCACAGCATAGACCTCGACTTATCCGACTGCATTCATTGAAACGAAATTTTAGTTGATACCTTTCTATTGAATCCAGTAATCTGAATGTGAACTGTGTAAACGAACATTAATGCCGTCAAATTCTGCGAAGTATGAAATTAATTTTTACGAAAACATTGGATTACTGATCGATAAGAAAAGATATTTGGCAGGAAAGAAAATTTTCAAGAATTACACAAATGTGATAAAAAATGATAGTGACTCATTTAACCAAAATAAACATAAAGTCATTTTTAATTTCACTGATGTAGGAGTAATTTCGTACACTGGTTTATCGACAAGCCAAATATTTATGCAAGAATTTTGAATAACCATCGTAGATGAAGAGGAAGAATAATAATTCGCTTGTTTGATCTGCACAGCTTCTGTATCAAGACCACAACGTGGGAGTGCATTACGAATACAGCGTGCCGAAGAGAGTCTCGAGTCATACTGACGCGGACAGCTACACGTGGATAACTGATGAATTTTCCAGCTGCAGCGCGACTNCGCCGGTAGAGGGGGGGGGGGGGGGGGGGGGGGAGGGCGAATGTAATCAATAATCGGATAGCCTGGCCGGTTAGTGTACCGAACGCGAGGTTCCGCCGGTTCTAAATTTGATAGAACAATTTGCCAGCGGACTGACGCTCCTGGCTTGATGAACGTTCATTAATTGATATGCTTTTCATTCGACTTGCTTAAAACAGATCATTTTCTATCCCATCGTGCATACTTCGTCGAAACTCATCCTATTTTCAATTGCGTCGGAAATTGAATTTCGAAACATTAATTTATTTCTATTGAAAACTGTTTTTTCTTTTTTTTTAGTTCTGAAATATGTAATGCATTGTTTTATCACATTAAATGTAATTAATATTTCATTCCAGTGAAAAGATTGATCCCGTAAGATATTGACATACTTTTCATCGAACGCTAAATCACAAGTTACATTATTTTCTAGACTACTCAGTTAACAGNATAACACTATATATATATATATATATATATATATATATATATATATATATATATTATTCGCGAAAGTTGTAGTGATTCTTTCTAGAAAAAACTTCACAGTATGCGCGACACGAATTTTCATACAATGTACAAATTTAATGAGAAATGTTTAAATATGTTCGAACCAATCATGGTGCTTTCAACACCCATTGAACAAACCTTTTTGAAAGGTTATCAATCGAGACGAGTGGCCTGCGTACGAAGAAGGGACAGGCAACCGGTGGATGAGAGCCTTTGCGATCCACAGATGGAACCAGCTGACACGGAGGCCTGTAACGTGGACCCGTGTCCACCTGTGTGGGTGGAAGGCGAATGGGACGCTTGTAGCAAGCATTGCGGCGAAGGAGGCGAGCAGAGCAGAAGAATCAAATGCGAGCAGGTCGTCTCTGGCGGAATACCAATGGTGGTGGACGATAGTCAGTGCCTGGAGAACGTGGGACCAAAAGCACCGACCACACAGGAGTGTAACAAGGACGTGGCGTGCCCGCAGTTCCACGTAGGGCCCTGGAAGCCGGTAAGTATTATTTAACTCCACGTTCTTCAAACTTGAATTACGTTAACTTTCACCAATGAAATTCTTCCTCTGCAATCATACAAATACAAAAAATTGAAAGTGAAAAGTATTACAGTGAATTACAATCTCTCGACGTGCAATGTTAAGAGAATTGCAATTTTTAAAATTCTTTCGAAAAAACTGTTGGACAGTGCGACCGATTGTGCGGCCCGGGCAAGGAGACGAGACGAGTAACGTGTTACAAGAAGATTGACGGGAAGATTCAAGTGCTGGAGGATCAGGCCTGCGAGGGAGATGTACCCGAGCGTGAGAAACCCTGCGAATTGAGACCTTGCGCCGGCCTCGACTGGGTCACGTCGGATTGGAGTGGAGTAAGCTCGTAATTTTTCACGCGATGCCAGCACACCGCGTACGACCACCAACCGCGTTCCATTAAAATTACTCCCTCCTCCGCGGGGAGGGAAATATCTTCTCGTAGATAGACGATTTCGGCATCGTGCGATCACTACAGAAATGAAACGCGTCCCATTTTTTCCCCTTTCCGTCCTCCTCTCACCGATTACATCGCTTGACTCTGGGCCACTGCTTTTCGTTTAGTGCGACGACAAATGCGGGCTGACCGAGGAGACCAGGACCACGTACTGCGCCACTCAAGACGGAACCGTTTATCCGGACGAGAAATGCGACGCCGAAAAGAAGCCGGAACTGACGCGCGATTGCGAGGCGAAGAAGGATTGCGAATTCCTCTGGTTCGCTTCCCAGTGGAGCAACGTGAGTTTCAATTGAGAGTTTGTCCGCGAAATATAATTTCATGATCAGTCAGAACTGTATAAAATATGCAGAATCATATGGAATTGTTGGATCCTAGTATTCCGCTTAAAGGAACAACACTTAATATTTTCAAAAGGGTTCAAAAATGGAAAAGATGGATTCTTCTCTCTTTAGCACGCCTTTCTATAATTTTAAATCGAAGGAAGCGTGGATGACCAACTACTGAAATAACTGTCGTGAATGCTATTATTGACTCTTATGCTAAAAGAATAAGTATATATAATAGAATGTAGAATATATATGGACTTTTGATGCTATAATATCGTGTTCGTTACTAAAAGAAAGTTCGTAAATTTCTCTGTTGAAAATAAAAAAGAAAAAAACGGGAGCTTCTCTCAAGTAGAAATGGTAGTAGAAAAAGAATGTAGCACAATTGCGTTTGATAACGTACAAGCACAAATAATCGAGATAACAATCCAGCGATTCATATTGTTAGGAAATTACCCCGTTCGTGCTCGTCCGAGTTGCAACCCGCGCAATTTGACACGTAATTATTTCGGTCCCTATAGTGTTCAGCGAAATGTGGGTCAGGCGTGCAGACACGCAAGGTGTTCTGCGGCGCGTACGAAGATGAAACGGTGAAGAAAGCGCCGGATGAAAAATGCGACGCGGCCAGGAAATTCAACGAGACGAAGAACTGCACCGCCGAGGAGGAGTGCAAAGGCGAGTGGTTCGCCGGACCGTGGAGCAAGGTACAATATTCGCATATATTCGAAATATATGCTCCCTGGAATTTCTCTCCTTTTCGAGTTTTTTTTTTTTTTTTTTTTTTTTTTTTTTTTTTTTTTTTTT
>NIPQ01044161.1:0-10683 GCA_002806875.1 Lepidotrigona ventralis hoosana | reverse complement strand
AAAAAAAAAAAAAAAAAAAAAACAAAAAAAAAGAGGCAGGCTGGGCTCGCAGTTGGGTGCGATTTCGAGATTTAAAGGAGAACGACCGGTTTTCCCAGCGGCGTTCAATTAGACTTTATGTTTATCGTTTGATTCGCAATGAACGAGTCGCAGGGGTTGGGAACTGTGGATCGTTCTGTTAATCGGGAGGTTCGACGATCGAAAAGAGAGAACAAAAGGGGAAGAAGGTAGCGAGTATCTCTAGGTATTAACCCACGTCGCGATAAAATTACCGACTCGATCGCTTAATCTCTAATCACTCGCTGATTTGTTTTTGCACATCTGAAAGAGGAGATACACTTGAGAGTGAATTTTTATCTTCGATCTCAAAAGTTACAAAATCTATCTAAAAAAAAGAAAAAAAAATCCATCTATCTCGATTAATCAAACGATACTCTCGGAAATAAAAATCCGCAGTTTTGATTTCAAAAGTTCACGGTACCCGAAGGTTAAAGCACACGGTCGTGTGTTTTATACGTTCAACGTCTGAAAAGTCGGCTAGGCTGAAAGATCGATCCGGTTGCTCGGATCCTGAAACGGGAAGCACTTCCTTGGTCGTTCGATGAATCTTTCATCCATCTGTTGTAACTTCGAGGTTGATCGTGAATTCTCGTGGCCGCGCTCTCGAGCACTGGTAACCCATCTCTCTCCTCGCAAGCACGTCGAGTCACGAGGTGAGGTCTCAAAGGGATTTACTGCCAGGGTATTACATAAGCCAGTCCATTTAACGTTATTACTTGCGGCAAAAAATGAGCCCGGCGAACCTCGTTACTTCGACCCGCGTTTGTCTTTCGTACGCGACTTGAACTGATTTCAACGAATTGCCGCCGTGCGGAACCCGCCTTCCCGTACGCGAGAGAGGACTCGCTCTCTAGGAACGCGATTTAACAAACGTCGTTAATTCCAACGACTACCGTGAAATTCGCAGAGTTTCACATCGGTTGCAAATATCTTTTTCAGGAAGTTAGACGTTAGAAAATGTGACCGTTTGGTAAGAGTATAAATTGTCTACTCTGGTGAATCGATGAACTGTGATCATTGTCGTACGTGGGTTTACGAAATATCCGCAAACACGTGAATCTGTACGCGTGAATATTTCATATATTTCGAACACTTCGATAGTATACTTTCAGCGAATATTTTCGCGACGCGTGTCACTGTGAAACGAAGGTTCAGCAATGATCATACGCGTAACAGAGATCGCTCAGGATATAATCGAATAGCTCACCGATCCCAGAGAAACACTTGCGACCGATCGCGTGGCACACCGTAATCGCGTTGGCGCTTTGTCGCCCGCCGCGCGTGAATTTTTAAACTCTTTAAAACCAAAAGTANTAAAAAAAAAAAAAAAAAGAAAAAATAGAAAAACGAGAATCGTCGCATGAAAGAATGACGAGTCGCGCGTAGACGCGCGTGCACGCGCACGCACCGGGTGCAGCCTAGCTGGCAGTTATTCATTCTCCGGATGGTTAGCGTGATTACACGCACAATACCGCTCTTCATCCTCTTTCGTCGCCCGTCTACCCGCCAATTCCAGCCGCCACTTTCCCTCCTCTGCCCCTTTCCCTCACGGCTCGTGCCAAACCGTGCAGCAATCGCGTCGGTCGACCTTTTAGCATAGACATCGTACGCCATCGAGAGCTGTCCCTCGGGACAGATGGACAAACCGGTATGGCAGGCTCGCACAGCCTGGCCGTGGCGTCCGGTCAACGTTCCCCCGAACGGCGGGCCCGCTCCATTTTCCACTTGGATATCGCCTAATAATTTCGGGGATTTTCACTCTAATCCTTTAATGTCCTTACTCACGGGCAGCCGGCAAATCGAATATCCCTGGCCCGTGGCCCGACGTGAAACGATTCGACTGTATCACGCATCGGTGCCGCGATACCGATTATATTACTCGTTGCGAATCTACGGTGTGTGCAACGCGGGGGGTAAGTTTCGTGAAACGACACGTTGCTTCGGCTGGCAGATTCCAGTGTCGAGGGAGTGGTTTCGATGAAATGGCGGCTGGAAAGGGTTCGTTGCGAAGATCCAGAAATTGGAGACTTTGGTCTTTAGTTTGTTCTTTATTTTGCGATATGAATTTTAGCAACAGAGGGAGAAATAATTCCAATAGTTGCAGATTCGAGTGTAGATGAAATCGGGAATATTAGAGGTTAGGTTCCTCGAGAATTTTTATATTAGCAGTAACTCCAGTCTGACAAAAATTTTAGTAACTTTAGTAGAGGGAGCAATAATTCGAATAGCTGGAGATTCGAGAACTTAGAAGAACTTATGAGATACATTGTATTGGGTAAATTATTGGGTTAATAAAAAAATTATAAGAGGGAGCAATGATTCGAATAACTGAAGAGATTCGTGAAGTTTCAAAGAAGAAGCTCTGAATATAATATATTATATTGTATGTCAAAGTAAACAGAGATTTACAGATAATTCGCAGCCTGTTATATTTATCGCGTTGAAAATTTCTAGTCATCCAAAAACAAACTCGCACGATACCTCGACACGGAGCGAGGACTCGTTCATTAATTCACCCTTTCAATTCGATCTTCTCAAACAAACAAACAAACAAAAAAAAAACAAAAAAAGAGGGAAGAAGAAAACGAAGCGTCTAACCTAGGATAAATACAACGGAGGGACGAAGGTAAAAAAAAGGAAGATTCGACGTATTAAACGCGAGTGCAGCCGTGGCGCGAGCAAATTTCAGCCGGTGGGGCCATTCGTCTCTCGATTTACCGGGCCAGAAGGTGTGAAACGAATTAAACACAGGCGGTGGCAGCCCCTTCTTCATGCCTCTCTCGAAACGGAGAACCCTTCTCCAGCCAGCGTGCGCTCTCGCCTTTTTCCGCCTCTCTCTCTCTCTCTCTGTGTATGTGTGTGTGTGTGTGTGTTTCGTCGTTGGCGTTCTCGGTTGTTCGTGCCACAGGTCCGCAAACGAACAATGAACATTGGATACTCGAGATAGAAAATATGGGTGGTCGGTGGTAAAAGGGGTTCGGTGGACGCGGAGGGGGAGGGGGGAGGCGCAGCTCGTGGATCAGCAGATGATTACGAGGTCATAAATCTTACAGGTTCCAGTCGGCGGTCCTCTCGCCGACACTGCATCACCCGGGGTTCACTCGCTACGCGAGAGCGTAAAAATTGCTCTGCTTCGCGCGGTCTCGCCACGCCGGATCGTTTTCCCTATGTTTATTAATTTCCAGATCGTTGACCAACTCGTTCCGGGATTTTTATCCCGGGAATTTCGCGAACGCCTTCACGATCAACGTGAAATTAATTGTAAGGAGAAGGAGTGTAACTGATAAATTAATTCTCTCTTTTTTTTATCTATACTGTTTTATATTTAATTATCTCATTGGCAAAAATTGATCGATATATAATTTGTTGAATCTTTATGCGAGGATCGTCAAAGTGGATTTTACAGACAGGATTGAAATTGATTATAAAAGAGAAGCAGAAATCGATGTGATGACAACAGAATAACGCGATAGATCGATTAATTCGTAATAACAGATAATGATATTACTTGTTGCATCTTCGTGTAGATTCTGCAACACGGAATTGAAACGAGATAAAAATAAAAAGGCAATGGTCAACACATTTAATCGCAAATGAAAACAAATTTCAGTCGAAGCAGACATTTGTTTTATCTAGCGAAATACTCGGAACGAGCACCACGCGATCCGAGCACTTGGCGAATCGGTATAAAAATCTGGTATTTGAATTACGGACGAAATTTTTGGAATTTTGTTTCCCAACAGCGGTTTAATACGGTTCGATGCGCGACGCTGGCACATTACGAATCGATTATAATGCCCTTTTAATTTAGTTCAACGTGCAACCCGTACCCGGGCAGATATATTTATTCGAATTTAATCTCGATTATCGAAACTGGAAATTTAATTAATTTGTCGCTGTGCCATAGTAATAGATTTCGTGTAATCGACTTACACGAGTTCAAGAGTGCAGCGAATTTCGCATTAGCGGTCTCTGTGATTGCCCTGCAAACGCGCTTTGCGAATTTTATATTTACGCGCGCATACGGCGATGCCTAGGTATTTACCACGCGCTTCGTAGCCGATATTTTCCGTTCCGAGCAAAACTTGCCGCGCAATCGATTGAATCTGATTCTGATAATGGGTTACGCCGTCACAATATAAATTACACTGTGGAAAGTTCATAGCCTGCTTGACACTGTTATCACTGTCTTACATTTCGCGTTCTTTTGAAATAGAATCCTAAAGACAAGCTCTGGTTCTAGTTAGGCACTAAACGAAACGAAAGAGAAACTTGCACTTATTTCCAGACAAAATTGAATTTTAAATCGTTCAATTTTTAAACCGGCATCTTAAGAATGTCGCTTAATTTTCAAGGTTTTCACCTTTCAGCTATTCCAAGCCTCCAATTCCTGCGATTCCACTAGCAAAAATTTGTTTAAATTAATTCAACTGCCTTCATTCGCTACCTAACCGAAAACATCAAAACAGCTCTTTCAGTCAGCCGATCCTCGAACAAGTCTTGCAACGTCCACGCATCGTGTTTTATCCCGTAGAAGCACGCGGCGCTTTAGCCTCAGTCTCTTTGTCGGCAGCCGGAGGAAAACAGAAGAACAAGGAATCGAAACAGTCGACTATGCAGATATTCTCGTGCTGGGGTATCGCGAGGCTCTGCAGATCGTTCCAAAGAGAGAAAGAGAGAGAGAGAGAAAGGTAAAAAAGGTGGGCTCGAAGAGGAAGAAAAAGTGTAGAAGGACGCATTTGCATGCCAGAGTCGTAAGCCGACTGAGGCGCAGTGGCCACCGGTGGCCTAAACGTTTTGTTCCTTCGTTTCTCAAGCAGTCGGCATTGAGATTCAGAACGAAAAGTGAAAACGGATTTCTCCCGCGACGCACCGGCTCCGGCGACGAATCTCTCTCTCTCTCTCTCTCTCTCTCTCCCTCTCGTTCTCTTTCTTTTTTTTCCCTCCTCGCTCGATTCCTCCACTTGGTGCTTGCCAACTGTTTCTTCAAGATTTTTCAAGATTCGAAGATCCTCGGAATTTTTCAATTCCGTGAAGATTATTGGAGAGTATCAGAAATTTGAATGTGAATCTCTCTCGCGTTTTAATATTGATTCGCCCCTTGTAAACATCTGAAGCTTCAAACAAATTTGCGAACTGGATTCCTGGACCTTTCGAGCTTCAAACATTCAACTTTTGGAATCATCGAAAATTCTTAATTTTCCAACGTTATTCTTCAACGTTCGACCGTACAAACCACATTTGACAAAATTGGGATTTTTGAATATCCGAGTCGAGAACCATCGAATTTCCTGGCTCTCAGCGGCAAGTCTTTCACCGTTCTCTCGATTAACGCGCGCTTTCCCGGGTTAGCTGGTCCCTCGACACTTCGCCCGGCTTCATTGTTTCACCTATTTCTCCTTTTCAGCTTACCGTTACACGCTTGTTAGACGCTTTGGGTATTCAGACTCCGGCTGCGGATCAGAACTTTTCAACCTCCTTGCTCCCCGCTGAATGCACGACCACGCGAACAACCGTGTTTTGTTCTACTGTTTCGTGGCTCGATTCGCGCGCGCAGCGGTGTATTTTCGGTTAATGTCGACGTAATCAGTGTACACAGGAAGACACCAATTACGTAATTTCTTAGAAACAGAAATTTCAATCGTGCACCAGAGGAGCAGAATTACCAAACATTTCGAATTTTCAGATATTGAAATACTTAGACATTGAGATTCTTCCGGAAAAATCTCCAAGCTTTCGAATTCTCAATTCCTTGAACTTCGAAGTTGCTGCGTCGTCAAATCATTGGGATTACCATCTCCGAATTTTCCAAATATCGAGCCTTCAAGTCTCGAAAACTCAACGCGTGTCCGAATTTTGGAGCCTCAGCACTTTCGACTTCTCATCCTTTTCGAGTTTTCAATCTTTTCCAGCGACGAATCCTCAACTTCGCAAACTTCTCGATCCTCCAGCTTTCAACTCGAGTCTTCAAACTTTTCCAAACACTCTCCATCTGAGATCTCCACTTAGAATCTTCATGCCTCCGGTTTAAATAAAAATTGTCCGCACGTCCACTGTCTAATCGCAAAGGCGAGAGGAAAGGACCGATGCAACCATATAGAACGTATCGTTGAGCAAATCTTTGCGCAAAACAGGTAGATCGGCAGAGGAAGGGAAAAAAGTCAGAGGAATTCGACTCGAGTGGTCGGTACATCCAGCGAGTTGCAGAGTGCTCGCTTCTGCCACTTATACTTTGATCTATGTACCCATACGCGCACGCGTGCAAACGGTGTATGCCTGTTTGACAATGATCGTTTGCACGCTCCGTGCAAACCAGTTGAAACACTCGGATCCTCAACTTTGCGCAAACCGCGTCTATTCTGATCGATTGGAATCGTGTTTCAATTTTTCGCGGGAAATTCTATCCATACAGAGAGAAGAAAATATTTAATCGATCTTGAACGAAGTACCATGAAAATGTGGCATTTTCGCTCTTCAAATTCTCTTCGTTTTTCATTTGCTATTCAAACAGACGAGTTCAGATCGTCGTTCGATTAATGTCACGTGAATCTTGCATTAACGCGTGTGAACAAACCGATCCTTAAATTCTTAATAAACGACAATTAACATCCTCGTTTCGCACGAAAGGAGTAACGAAGCTCGTGTCCCGCGNTTTTTGTTTTTTATTTTTTTTTTTTTTTTTTTTTTTTTTTTTTTTTTTTTTTTTAATTCAATCGATATTAGCTGGAATGAAGGGTAGAAACGCGTTACGTTTTAACATGTCGTCCTGACGAACAATTGCCATTATTAAAACAGGTGAATTCGTGTATCCAGCACTGGTAACTGGTAATTACATACATAATAGGTTTTGCCTGACCTACTTCCACCTCAGCGGATGGACGCATTGTGCCGACTATTGTGCAGGAAATTGCAGAAAGTTACATAGAAACACCGAAAAGGCCGTAGACAAGGCGTAGATCTCAAGTAGACAGAAACTAATTTGAAACAAATCTTAACTGGCGGACAAACTCGTTTGAAGCAAATATCTTTATCAGATATCAACGCGAGGCTGCCGTTTCGCATTCGAAATAAATAGCGATCAAACTCATCGAGTTGCTTAATTGTAAATTTAATGAATTCGATCTTCAGAGTTTTTTCAGAGTTTTCAAATCGTTCAACTTTTAAACCGACTTCGAATTCGACTCAACGAGATTGTCGAACGGTTCGAACGTTTCGATACATCTGGAGCTTCGAGTCTTCAAACTTTCGAACCTTTGAATCTCTTTGGGACATTTTAAACGTCTAAATTTTTTAAGGCCTTGAAGCTTGATACCCTCCAACTGTCAAATCTTCGAATGCTCAACTCTGTAATCCGCGATCTTTCCAATCTTCAAATCTTTCAATTCTCGAACCAGCGAATCTACCAGCCCTTTAATCTTTGAATATTTGAGTCTGTCGAACAAACTTGCGCGCTACATGTAAATTGCATTAAAATCACTCCACAAATATATAAATCTCCATTAAAAGATTCATTTATCGCAAATGAATGCACGTGCCTCTTTTTTTAAAAAAAAGACAAAAAAAGGACCTTTCCAATTTTCACATTACAAAGGCAAACACTCGCTGCACAGCGAGTTATCGTGCATTAGAAGTGAATTTCCCGGGGAAATATTGATGCCTTTATTGCGGCCACGGAATCACCGCAGCCCCCGTAGAACAAACAGAAGTCAGGTGATTTTACATTTTCAATTAGACTCACGTTCGAATCGATATAGCAAGAATTTATAATTGCAATAACTCTCGGCTACATCGGCTGCAATTCTCTCTCTCTCTCTCTCTCTCTCTCTCTCTCCATCTCTGTCCCTCTCCGGTTGTAGGTATGCTTTTGAAGCTGTCTCTTTGATCGCCAACCACCGTAACGAAATTGCTTTACATTATTAATTCTAATTTGCTTCTAATTACCGATAATTAATTCAAATTACAAACGTAGTGTGGCAAATTGCTGATAAATATCGACGATATCGTTTAATTTCGCGTTATTCTTAATCCGACGGGTGTGGGGGGAGGGGAGGGGGGTTTATAAAGGGCCACGCGCGCGTTATAAAGGCCCGTGAATCCGATTGAAGCGCGCTCAACTTTGATACTTCGTTCACGTCGCTCATCTACGATGCAAATTCAATCTGTAATTGCTTGGCTTAATTAACCGTACGTACGTACGTGATAATTTCACGATGGGAGATTCCACTGTTTGACTCCGAGTGATACCGTTGCATTTCGCAATTAAAATTTAATCATGCCATTGATAGTTACGAGTAATCGTTGGACACTTTGTGGAACATGCAGATGACAATACAAAATTTTAATTGGCCTGTTCGACTTGAAACGAGGGGGAAGATTGCGCGTGCTCGTCCTCCGAGACCGTTCCCTGAAACGTTTATCACACAAATCACCAAGACATATTTCGAATAATACAAATATATGAAGATCGAACGTTTAAAGACTGGAGAAAACTCGTACGAAGGAAATTAAAAGATCTTCTAAGTTCTTCGTTTCTGAGTTCCACAGAATTTCTCAATGGCGCTTTATCTGAAGGAGGAACTGGTGTATCGATTCCGAGAATCCGAGAGATGAGTCACTCGAGGTGAATTAAGAAACAAATGGCCCTCGCTCTATGAAGCTATCGGACTTGCGAACTATCTTAATTCCTCGTCTACCAATTAAGGTTTCTTCGAAGACGACGCTTAGGTCGAACCTCGCCGAATTATATGGACCATTGCTGATCTTTATGGCGGGGAAGAAAGTTCCAGTAACGGTCCAAGGGACCGTTCTCTGTGGTATGTGTCTTTATTAGTCCGTCTCAGCAATTTATTTGATCCTGCACACGTGTGTGTGTGTGTGTGTCTGGCCGGCTAGATAGTCTCGTCGACTAATCATTTAACGCCGGGTTATTGTTTTTCGGAGGATCGAATTAATAGATAAATAATCATTACTTTTCTCTGAAATGTCACTAAACCTTTTCTCAGATTAAATAAAACTAAAAATTTCGCACGGTCGTAATACTCAGGTGTTTAATAAACGAAAAACTCAGGCTACTATATTGAAAACTATTAAATAATATTAAATAATATTTAAAAAAAAAGAAGAAAGATGAATAATATCAAAGAAAAAAATAAAAAATATTTCCACATTCACGAATCTTGAAAAAATTAGTTTCACAAATAAAAACTTTTGTCTATTTGAATATTTTCTTTTTTTTTTTTTAATCCTTATTATAATAAAAGTTCTCACTGAGCAGGCACCACATTCGAATCAACAAGCGAACAGAAAAAGGAAAAAAAAAATCGACGAAACTTGGGATATCACGAGTCTGACGAGAACAAACGGGGGCAGTTCGTCGCCGGAGAGAATGCGGGCTCGTACAAGTAAGCAGGGTGCAGACCTCGGGGCAATAATTAGCTTCTTCATGCACGTTAAGTATAAATCAAGACAATGAACCGAGCATCGATTCGCCGGTTGCTCGCGTGCCTCCGGAATTAGCTTCGGCAACTACCTTTCCGTGCCGCGAAATCACCAGGCATTCCCCTGGTGGTATAAAACCCCAGCTTTGTGAGCTGCGTGCATGCGCGCACCACCATCAACGCGTGTAATCGTATTCATAAATATGAACAGTTGTATCATATCGGGACTTCTTAAGTACTCTGCACGCCATTGTAGTTATAATTAAAGGGACAAGGGTGTCTCGAGGTTTGGCCTCGTATGAGGCAGCACGCTGGCAATTTCCATTCATAGTTGTATCGATAAATATGAACAGTTTCGTCGAAACTTCTTAATCCTTTCAACGACGGCCGAAAAAGGTTCTACTTAAGCGGATAGTCAAGTTGATGCAGGTTTGGCAAGGTTTGAGAAGAAGATATATAATAATGACAATTGCGAAATTCAAGGAGGAATTTCACTAAGATATAAAGAGAGAATAAATTGATTACACAAGAGTGGTGTACCTCGAGGCTTGAGACAGTATCATATCGATAATTTTAATCATTTTCACACCTATTCAACAGTTAAGAGGACAAGTATTTTATTTCATAATTCTATTTAAACTAAAATTGTTAACAGTGTAATCTGACTATTTAATATGATGAAATGTTTATTAGCATCGTACAAATATTTATTCACGATACCAAAGATATCTTCAGATTGAAAGAAAGATTTCTATCTAGATTTCACTAGTGTGTAGTCTTTTTTGATCTGATAAATCGTCGTTAATTAATTATTGTCGGTTAAAACATCAGTCGTCCCAGTAACTCTTTCGCTTAATTTGCTATCCGTAGAATACGGACGAGCCCTTTTGTTCGGCGACAGAAGAGAGGGAGGAAGATACACCTCGACGATAATTAATTATTGTCGGTTAAAACATCAGTCGTCCCAGTAACTCTTTCGCTTAATTTGCTATCCGTAGAATACGGACGAGCCCTTTTGTTCGGCGACAGAAGAGAGGGAGGAAGATACACCTCGACGAGATCGACAGCACGGCTCGTAAATTTCGTCGATAGGATCGTCGGTTTGTTGGAACCGGAGGCCGAATTCCGAAGTTCCATCGAAGCTCGCATATCGAGCCCCGTCACGCGAAAACCACGAAAGATCACG
>NIPQ01044139.1:0-10558 GCA_002806875.1 Lepidotrigona ventralis hoosana | reverse complement strand
GTTCGATTATCTCGGAGGTACGATGTTTGCTTTTCCTGACACGATTTACGCGAGATATTGTACGAACGTCGGTGGTTTGTCGGCGCAAAATTTATTTATTTGTTTATTTTCTTTCTTAGTCTAAACGAATCTCGTCGCTAAGTGTTGCCAATTTAATACTCGTTTCGCGTGCACGTTAAACGCGAGATGGCGAGAACTGACGGCCACTTTAACCAAGCCAATTTATTATTTACGCCGGATTTTTACGCTTCCTGGCCGATCTCGCTGATTTATGGTAATGACCAACGTGCCCTGTTGGTTTTGTTAACGCAGCATCGACACCGATCGCACGCTCTAAGCGTGATAAATATAGATTCCGACGTATCGTTAAGGGAGCACCGTGATTCCGGAGCCGGTGAGTTGATCGAGACCGGCGAATCGATACCGCGGCTGATTGAGATTTATGTTGATAACGCTAGTCAGAGAGCGTGTCTGATATCGATGTATCGCGCAAATCAATTTGAGAATGGTCACCCTTTGGCCCTCCTCTTGTGCAACAATTAGATCTTTGATCGATCGACAAATATGTCGATCTTCCGTAAACGCGTCTGAATGATTTTTGATTCGTCAATCTTTTTATTCTATTGGTCACGGTGTTGGTCACGTGACGGTAAAAATTTTCGTTCAGAACGTATGCTTTTTGTTGGTCGGCGAACGAAGTTTACAAATTCTTAACCAAAACCAACGATCAATGAAAAATATCAGAGAGTTTATAAAAACGTCACTCTGTATGCAAATAAATGGACACAATTTGGCAATAATTACGACCGGGCGTGCATGAAAATATGGCGACGTGGAGGAGGTGGTGCTCGCGGTCCGTCACTGGTTAATCGACTTTTTTGTTTCACGCGTATTTCGTTCGATTCCTCGCTGGTTGATTTACAGATTTCGATAATTCGTTATCGCGCTCGTTTTTCGTTCCCTGTTCTTTCTTCCCTTCTCCCTCCATTGTCTTTGTTCGGACTCGTGGTCGAGTTTGACTTGCTTATAATTAGTGTTCATCTGCACAATTTTTATTGCAGTGAACCGTGCGAAGTCTTGTCTTTTATTAATGATGTAAAACTCTACATGTAAAATACTTTTGATCATGTAAAATTCTTCTTGATTATTAACGATAGAAACTACCAAGAGCCTGTTTTGTACGAATCGGCTAGTTCGTTATAGCTAATCATATTTGCCTGGATAATCGTTCTAGACGTTTCGAAAAGATTCAAGGTGATCTTGATATCAAAGAAAAGGCTCGCGACCATATGATTGATATATACGAATAATACGTGCTATGTTGAATCGTGAGGTGCTTATAAGTGACGTTTTTGTGTCCGAATTGTCAAAACAAGGTGAAGAATTATTGTATAAATCACTGTCTGACTATCTAAATCATAACACAGCGGTCAGCATACATTCTTGCATTTTAACAGTTCATTTCGTCACGAAGAGCAACAGTAGTCTTGCCAGACTTTTACGTACGCGCGTCGACATTTATTCCTCGCATAATACGCGACTGCCACCGATGGAAATTATGGACGCGCGCTTGCAGGGACACACGATGGATACGATCTTCGTGGAACGACCGCCACGACGTGGTACTTTCTTTTTCTGGAGGCTTTTCAGCCTCCTGTACGGGGCTGTACAGGCACAATATAAATTAACGATCGGCCGATGATTAACATTACGCGACGCGATCAGCATACGCGATGCCGGACCTCTTCAGCCTCGCGCGCTCTCGCTCACGTGAGAAACTTCGTGCAGCCGGTGAATTGCAAATCATCAGCCGTGTCAGGGGTTTCGTGCAGATGTCGAAATGAGTTAATGATCGACTCTACGTGGTCGTAGATACTCTGTCGATTCTCCGTTCGAGCGACTAGCATTTCTAGCGACGAGCAGATTTTTTTCAGAGGGATCTGAGCATCTGTTTATGGATATTATCGCATTACGGTTGCCTGGCAAAAAGAGGAAGAATTATTAATCAGTTGCACCTCGATTTACAGTGGAAGATAGCTTGGAGAAACGTACTTACGAGTTATCGCAAGGTTTAGCACGTGTTTGGCGATAGAAAACTTATAAAAATCTCCTAGACAGGTAACATCGCCGCGCGAGAGCCCATTGCGGGATGAAGCACGGAAATACAAAGTCGGTTCTTCTCACGCTACGTATCTAGCTACGTTTGTATCTCGATCACCGATCGCCGCGCCGGAAGCATTCCGAACATTCTGTCGAATGGGATCGCGCAGATGAAGTGCGCGACCCCTGGAAATCGTACTCGATCGAGCTGGAATCGACGACTAATCTCGACGGTGAAACACACAGGTGTGCACGATCCAGGTGCAACGTCGATACGCGAACCAACGAACGAACGGCTGCGCCGAGGGATACCGAGAGAGAGCATTCCTACACGAGCCTGGACCGAGCTCCAGCCGTAATGATAGCAGATGTAGAAGAGGTCGAAACGAAGAAGGATCGGTGCCGAAGAGGAGAGGTCGAGCAGAGGTTCTATTCTCCAGCCTGGGCGCGCACATACACACACACACACACTCGCTAGGGTTTGAGCGATCTCCATGGCAGTTATCCACTTGCGGGCACTCCGCTTGCCGTCGACTAGCTACTGGGTCAAGCGTCGTTGCCTCCGGGGCCACGGGAATCTCTCGTTGCTGCATCGAGATGCACCAGTTTCCCCCTACGCGGAAAATAATTACGGGTCTCGCGTGCTCGATCCGCCGCGTGGCCTGGCGCGTTTCGGACACGCGCGCCTCGCCTGATAAAAAAAATGATTAATGCTCCCATCTGAAAGAAGCGTTTTTTTTTTCTTTTTTTTTTTCACTGGCGGTGAAAAATGGTCGAAGTTCAACGTGCCCGCGTCGATCGGGCGAGTAATTACGTGTGGCGAGAACTGCTATTTCCACGACTTTTGTCTTTTTCATCGAATCAATGTTTCTTTTCTTCTTCTTTTTCTTTTGTAATTTAAGTTTTAGAAACCTTAAAACTGTATCTGTAGAACTAAAATAATTTGTATTTGTTGAGGTTTTTGGTAAGTTTAATCGTTTGGGGATCATAGAGGTTGCATTATCACGGTATATGATCGAGTTTATGGCAACACGGTCGCAAACAATTCCAATACGAAACGAGGAAGCTGTTAGATTACAACGATTACCTCTGATACGATTTACCGTAGAGATTCACTGTTTTTTATGCCTGAACCAAGGAATTTAGTTTTTAGTATAGAATTTCAGGCTAGAGTAGTTCCGTAGGCCTTGATTTGTAAAAAAAATTTATTGAGTGGCAACAAATAGAGAAAAGGAATTTGTTCAATATCGGTACCTGGCCAATTTATCGGCATCTTCGTTACCAAATATCCCAGTGATGGGAGGAAACCCAGTAAAACTTGATGGAGCATAGGTTACTTTGAATTTTCTTTTAATTTTGAGTAAGGACACAAGGATGACAGCAATGTAAGATTTACAATAACCTTGGAATAATTTTTAAATATGCACGTCGCTTGATTCGTTTCGACAAAGACGAAATGTTGGATCGAGTCGATCACGCGAGTGCAGGAAGAATACACACGCACCTGCTAAGAGTGGATTTACGACTCCAATTTGCTGAAGCCACGTACGCGAGCTATTCTTATTATCCCGTAAATTAATACCGAAATTGAAACTCGGTCGATCGGAGCGGGGCATGATTCACCGCGTCGAGAGATGAAAACGTCGATAGGAAAATTACCGGCGCGGCGGTCGGCCCGCGGCTGACACAAACACCCTCGTAATTACGATAAAACCGCGAAACGTAGCACAGCTACGGCCAACACTCGGCCGGATACGTGCATTACACGTATGCACAGTATGCACGCATTCTTGTAAATAATAACGCAATACGGCGGAGAAACGTGTACCGCACGTGACAGCGGAGCATCATTACCGTCCCTCGGTAAATTACACTTTCGGAAACAGCCGCCGATCTTTCTCACCTCGCGCGTTCATTTTTCAAGGCCGTGACAGACCGACGAGCCAGCACGCGTCGGTCGTCGCTGCCTCGAAGAGACGAAGAAGCGAGAGAGAGAGAGAGAGAGAGAGAGAGAGCGGGGCAGGCGCTGGAAGAGCACGGTCGCCAATTTTCCGCGGCTTTAGCCGGCTTAATGCGCAGGCTGCGGCGCGAGCAGGTGCCAGCGAATACAAAACGGGTCCGTTTAGCCTGTCTGCCACGTCCTACGCGGCAATGCGCCGCGATAATACGTTTATTACGATAGGCAATTTACGATATGGCGCGCGCGGCGCGCAGCCAACCATCCGTGAGGCTCCTCGCTGCCTCCTTTCTTCCTTTCGACGTATCCGGCGAATGTACGCGTCGATCATCCTTTCGCGGCGAGGTCCTTCAATCCCTCGTCGACGCGATAATGCAACGTGTCGACGCGGTTCTCACCCCGGTCGTGAATCGACGCGACCGCATACGCAACGTCATTACACGCCGGTTTAACGCCCCGGCGTCGGTCACGCTGCGCCTCGATTATGATCTCACACGCTTGTCCGACATCGTGGCCGATCGTAGTCGCGCGAGAGGCTAACGGTCGCGGGAAAGGCCTCTCTCGCGCGCGTGATTGAATTAGAATACGCCGTTTCATCTGCGACGCTTTACGCCGGTTAACTGCGGAGGTGCGCGTTAGAGATTCGCCAGAGAGGTCGTGTGGAGAATCGCGCGGACAGTCTCGTCCTTTCCGCGTTCTACGTGTAATTCAATATTTTCGCGCGCGAAAAGGCGGATTCAGGGTATGAGTACGGTACAGGTACGATCTCTGTCGGAGGAACTGACTTCAAGATCGTTGACACTTCTCGACAGAAACATAATACGTAGCTAGGCATAGACCTCTCTCTACCTTCGACTCGATTCGACATTAACGAAAACGACGAAATCGTCGCTCTTTCATTCGGAAAGGAGAGCAGCTCGGAAGAACCTGTTGCGGAAAAACAAAGTTGGTCTAGCCAATCAACGTAAACTCACGGAAAGTGCCTGATCTGGTTGTCCCGCCGCCGGAACGATCGAGAGAAGAACGGCCAACTGAAAGTAACGCTCGAGCGCGAGCGAGGAACGGAAAGGCGGCTTGGCGCGGCGCGGCCGCGCGCGATACAAATTGACAAGGATCTAGCGCGGCTAACCTTGAGCCGGCAGCATTATTTATCGAATTAAGCGCCGGCAACGGAGTAGGTAGACGGCCGGGACGTAGCGTCCAGACGAGAAAACGGTCCGAGGCCGAGGCTGGAAGGTGGATGCTGGTGCTAGTGGGGGCGTGCGATAGTTCAAGTCGTGAGCGGGCAGCCCCGCCCGACACGACCGCGGAGCATCTCCGTTCTGACCCCCGCTGACTTGGTCGAACGGAGAGCTCCCTCCACCAACCCCCCATCCCGTCCACCACCCTGGATCCGCGGTCCCACGAGCACACCGCAGACGACTCGATGCGCGCTTCTTCCTTCCATCTGTCCCTCTCTCCTCTTCGTTCCCTCTTCGAACGTACGTATCCCCCTCGAGTAGATTCGCGTCTGCGAACTCTGCGCCATCTCATTCTGTCTTGGGTCTTATTCCCGTAAACTGGCTAAAGAGTCAGGCTGCTCGAAGCCAGTCTCGAGTCTCGCTTCCTCTTCACTGCAGAGCCACCCCACCCTCGGGCCTAGCGCAACGCCAAGGGCACCGTTCAGGGCCTCTCGGGCCCTCTCGTTCTAAAGTGGGGATTCATCCGCCAACACCACTCTCTTTCTCTCGCGCTCTCTCTCTCTCTCTCTCTCTCTCTTTCTCTCTCTTCCTCTTCCAACTGTGGAACGCTAGAGAATCTTCGAGCGAGACGAAGAAGAAGAAGAAGAAGAAGAAGAAGAAGAAGAGTGGAAGAAGAAGGAGGAAGGCAGTGATAAGTGTGGGAAGGGCAGGTTGCATAAGATCTAATATTATGCAAGCGCACACAGACCTGAATGCGTTAGATCCCTTGGGTCCTGGGCCCGCGATGCTCTCTACACACAGCGTACACGCAAAACACAAGACTACCCACCCAGCTACAACGGAACGATTCTCCAGAACCGTCAAGGGTTCAGGGTTTGCGCGTGCACGTATATACACGGAATCGCGCGAGACCGTGTTGAGAGCCCTCTTCGCCTTTCCACGTCTCTATCTCTCTCTATCTCTATCTCTATCTCTTTCTTTCGCTACCCGTGTGTTTGCATTCGTGTGTATACCTTTACCCTACCTGCATAGAAATCGCAGGAGCGTTGAACCCAGGAAGTGGCCATGAAATAGTCATTCCTGAAAGGTTAACTCTCCTACCGCATCTCGCGAGAGAGGCCCCGAGAGGTCGAGCCTGAAAGTCCGGAAAGTCCGTGGCCGGACCAACGGGAGAGACGGATGAAAGATGCGAGGAGAGGATCCGCGGGCTCTCGGATGAGAAACGAAGGGAAAACGCGACGGCCGAAGCGAGGAGGCAGCAGGGAAACGTCCTCTGATCGTCCGTGTCCGTTTCGACTAAACCTGCGAAACCAACTATCAAAGGGAAGATCGTATTCGGATCGGTAGACGGGTGTAATTAACGAGTAACGACTGTCGGAAGGGTAAAACGAGTGGCGTTCCAAGCTTTTGAAGAAGATCGTGCGTCTCGGATGCGACCCTCGTCACTGGGACGAGTGGCGCTCCTTTAGATTCTAACGATTCCGCGATTCCGTTTTATCACGCCTTGCAATAGTTTACGTTTACATCCACTTCGACTTCAGTATATATCTCTCTAATTTATATAAAATGAAATTAAACATCAAGATAAAATATGAGTATACTTTGACGATATTCGTATAGTCAAGACGATCGTGACATTGCGTCAATCTTCTCATACGATTCCGCGCCGACAGTCTGACATTTAATTTCGAATCGGATCGAAATCACTCTCTTCGACGTCTCAAGGAGAAAAATCTCTCTCTCTCCCCCCCCTTTCGGAAGTTGCCGTCGATCAATTTTCACCTGTGGTCAGTCAGTTAGCCGGAACGTCTGGCCAGCTCGGGCGAAACAAAGTGAATCAATAAACCGTTCCCACGAATGGGCGAACCATTACCGGTTGACTCTCAAACCGGAGGGAGGTCGAAGATCGAGCGAAACGTCGAACGTGTCAAAATTTGATCGGGACTACGAGCTACGGTTCGAACGGGGAAGATCGCGCGTAGAGTTTGACCGCTCGTCTTTCTCTTTTCCTCGCTTCACCAACGGGGCTCTCTCGTCCCCTCTCTCGGTGCACGAGAGTGGCTACGTCGAGAGTACCTAGTGGAGGAGTAGTACCGGGGTACCCTGGAGGTCACGAAGGTCACAGGGCTAAGGCACTTCTCACGCCCCCGCCATGTCGGAGAGAAACACCCCACTTAGACGGATTGTACATACCTTAAAGCGGCCGATTAGTATACGTGCTTAATTACCGGTAACGTGCGTGCACGACGTCGGGTATCGATCATACCATGCAAGCCTGACGGACTCGCGAAAACGAATTGGACATCGAGCGCCGTTTCCTGCCCAACTTTCTTTTCTTCGTTTGTACGACCGATCTGACGAAGCTTCGAGAAACGTAAGTTGCAGAAAATTGGTATATAACTCTTTAACTGTGTGTTAACTGTGAGTTAACTCGTCGTCACAAAAATGCTTTTCAGCACGTAAGACGAGGATAGCTCGTCATGGAACTTTGAAAGTGACGTAGATTTAAACGTGAAGATCGTATCTTCCGATGTCTTTCAGTGTGCTTCTGGTTAAGTTAGTTTGGCAATGGATAATATAAATCAGGCGACTTTGCGAATTTCCATTTTCTAAAAGAGAATAGGCGTAAACGTCTTGAAAGGAGAAAGAGCAAATGCTGCGATTACCAGTTTCAATAAAAAAAAAAAGGAAAAAGAAACAACGAGGATGCGAGGCCGTCTCTCACGAAGCGCGAATAAAAAACGACGTACACCTGATCTGATCTCGAAAGACCAACAAAGATCTTGGTGACTGGTATTCGACTGGTGTTTGAAATGTCAGCCGACTATCGCCCCTCTAACGGAGTACGCGATACGAGAGGACATAATGTCAAGGGAACCACCGGTGCTATTGTATGTACCGGCATCGGCAGATAAAAAGGAAAAGATGACGAATGGTTCCGATTGTATGGGATGGACATACTCTCCTTCTCCGGATAATTTTCGGTTCATCATCGTTCTCTTTTCATGGTCTTTCGCGTACGCGTACGCAACGCCACGAAACATGCGAGCTAATCTCACCTTTCGAAGCCATCTTTCGATTCCTCTCTGCTAATCAATCGAGAGAAGTCTTAAAGCTGCCTTTCTAAACCTGCCCGGAGGCACGTCAAGGATTTCGACGATCCTACGCCGTCCCTGTTACATCCTCGACCGTCCGTTAACCTCTCTGTCCCACCGCTGGCCAATTTAAGACCCAACTTCCGACCGGTCGATTATACGTAATTCATTTGAAAGTGTGTCGCTACCGTTTGCTCACAGCTACGGCGCTTGATGGGAAGGTGAACGTCCACCGTTTCAAAGGAACATTAATCGTATTCTATTCTTCGCTGATCTGAAGNTTCAAAGGAACATTAATCGTATTCTATTCTTCGCTGATCCGAAACGTGTCTTTATCGAACGGGCCTGGATTTTTGAAAGCGGTCGTCGTAATTACCGACAACGAACCATGGGAATGAGATCAACGGATGTCTCAACCTCTTCGCGTTCTATAATTGCTAATAAAATAATTGTTTCTTTTTTCTTCTTCTTCTTTTTTATATATTTCAACCTCGTCAAGGCGAACGATATTTTTCGAAAGATTGATTACTCTCTTTTCGTAACGTAGAAACCTAGAAACCCGAATTCGAAAGAATCAACGACTTTTTTAATGTAAATGTTGTTTGATTCACAAGTGTGGAGATTTACTGTAATTTGTAGCTACGATATTGAAGAAAAAAAAAAAAGATTCAGAAAAGCGTGCAATAGTTTACAACCTTATCTGTGCTGAAAATAAAGCAGACGACGCTGAGACAACGTCGTAAGATATTCGATCCACGAAAGGGTTAAGCCTTTCGAACGAGAAAGCTTCGAAGTGACGAAGTAGACCCCTGTCTTCCTGTCTCCATAGAAGTTCGGACACTTGGGCGATCGCTCGTCCAGCAGAAAATGAGAATTTACGAAGTCGTACATTGTGTACATTGTGTACATTGCACTTCTCCGCCTTTCAGTCAGCCCGGGGTAATAACTTCGCGCGGTGCAGAAAAGGAAAGAAAGGGAAGAACGGGTATGAGGGAAGGAACGAAGTTCACGAAGTAGAAAGTCGTGAAGATCCGCTGTTAGCGAGACGCGTTTCCATCAGCGTACCGCTTACACAAGCAAAGCGGGTTTAGGCTCTCGAAAAGAGTTGGCAAAGGCAAGGATAGGAGGAGGCGGAGGGAAGAGGTCGGACACGAGGAAGAAACGGTACCGACCGTTTACACCGTGACGAGGACGAAAACGTGGCGCAACGGAACGTTGGCGTTATGTAAAAGCGTAAAACGACTTAAAGATACGCCTCACTCTCTGCCCTCGCTAAGAAGCTTCTCTTCTTTCCACGGAAATCCACCTTCTCAACCCCGCTCTTGAGATCACCGTCGTCGAGCTTCTTTTGTCTCACTCCTCTCTTCTGCTTCTCGCGCTTCCCCCCATCCCCTTTTCTTGAATTTTCTTTCATTTCTTGGAGCTAATGCTTTCTCCAACGGCTAACGAAATTCGCGTTTCGATCGAAACGAAATACTTTTCCAGCGGATGGAAAAATAATTCAACAGACAGTCTCGCAGGCTCTCGTACATCTCATGAAATATTTATATTTACACGATACAGCTGATAATCGAATGGGAAAGGAGGGGCACAAGTGTAATTAATCGTTCGACGATGCACGATGTGTGGTGTGTATCTTGCGTTCGATCGGGAGAAAAATGCAGGCTTCGTTTAAAGGTAAGTCAAGGCAAACTTGATGCTATCGGCATCGAGAAAAGAAGACAACAGGTGTCTGGTTCGGTAACGGCGCCAGCTATTATCGCTAAATGATTTTCGATGGCTGCTATTATTACAAAACAGCGACCAGGTTTGAACGTTGTTTCGTTACTTTAATAATACGATAGTCGCCACGTTCGATTTAACCATAAATTTCATTAAACAAAGTCCGTCCGTGTTTGCAGCGCATTCCTGCGCAGACGTTTTAACCAGCGATTTAAAGAATCACTCTACGTACGTCACGTTAATTAACAGCGAGTCAAATAGGCGATCGAACAGCCACGATGCGAGAGCCATTCCGGAGAACAAGAGGCAAAGTAACGCTGAAGGAGGAAGAGGTGAGGGAGGCCTTTATCCGACTTATCTGCTGACAGTGTCGAGGCGCAAGAGGTCTGCCCGATTCTCTACACTGCACGATCGCTTAGATCCGATTCTAACTACCGATGGAAAGCAAAAGATGGAAAAAGAAAGGAGGACGAAAAGAGATAATCTGTGTGTGTGTGTGTGTG
>NIPQ01044121.1:0-10854 GCA_002806875.1 Lepidotrigona ventralis hoosana | reverse complement strand
GATAAACCGAAGTTAATAACACGTATTTGTAAGTTCACTTTCAACTGTCGTGATAAACTGTCTTATGTATTAACCTCTTAAGCGTTTATGTCGAGTATACTCGTTATATAGGAAAAAAATTCGCTTTTGCTATTTATTGTAAAATTTAGATAAAAAATATATATATTTGTAATTTTAGCACATTTTATAATATTTCGAGGCAACAAAACAAACAAAGAAAATAAAACCAATAAAATTAAAAATTTTTCAAAGAAACAATCATCACAAAAAATTCATCATTTTGTTCATAATTCAATCTTATAGCAAGTGCGATTACTGTGTTTTCGTCATCGTCTAGAAATAATTAAGCACACAAGCAAATTCTGAAAATAAAACTATGGATTTTTATGCATTTAACAGGAATAGGTAGAGGATTGCACGGAATGCAGATATATAAAATATAAAAAGTATAGTATTTTATTCTGGAACATGTGATCGTTTCAATTTTAATTTCTGTTAAATTTGTCAATTGCATTTTTTTGTTCCTAATTCTATTCGTACTTGCCTTACGAAAGTGTGTATTTATACTGAAAATATGAGATTTTCTTTCTTTATCGAAACAATGCTGTTATAAAAGTATATTTCATTTTTTTTTTTTTTTCGTCGTTGTCATGTATCTATTACAAGAGATGAAACATTATATCCCTAGTATATTACTTTATATCTCAGAGAGAAAGAGAACTTAATATAGCCACAGTGCCATATCAGGATAAAACGAACATCACTTTTATTAAACTATTACGTATTTCAGGAAAAGTTGAGAAAAGTTGAGAGTCGGAGAAAGAAGATTTTTTTGATACATTTTAATATTCAGTATTTGATGTAACATTCAGTACTTGACGTAATTCTTGAACTCTACGAGACGCAGAGTTTATTGAATTTTTTATGATCTCTCGATCTAAAGTGCTCCAAGTTTCATTCCAAGCTTTTAAGCTTCCTTTGTTAGATGATGAAATTGAATGCTTTTTTTTTGTTAGTTGATGGAATTGGATGCTTTCTTCGTTCGTGTTTCAAATGTTCGCTAGAGATATTCGATAAGATTCATATCGCGAGTTTGGACTGTCCATGATAAAAGTTGAATGCCTTTTCTCCCTTCTCACTCAATTGTTGTGAAATATCTCTGTTATCAAATGTAACGAGGTACGATGCAAAGCAATTTATCATTCCGCATTCCTGATCTTTGTATCCTCCAAATCGTAAACTTCTCGTTCCCTTTCTTCCTTTCGTTCTTCCATTCAGAATTGTATAATTTTTCTCTCGAATTGGAAATCGTTGAAAAATCGTCGATTAATCAATGTGAAACAACTTTATTTAAATATTTTCTTCACTTTTATTATGGATATTAATGTACTCGTCTAAATCAATGCAGTATTGATGCAATATTTCATTTGCAATTTTTTTAAACCAATTTATACGACCAAATTCTATTTTTTAATATTGAGACTATGAGAAAGGAAATTTCAAGAATTCGTTTGATATTTTCTTGTTATCTATGCTATCCATCTAAATTGTATAATATTATGAAATTTATAGAAATAGAAATATTTATAATAGTGACAAAATTATCGCGAAATGAAAGATGTAACAACATGCTGAAATAATGCATCAAAGGTGATATAAGAATGTAAATAAAATAACTTATAGTATGTAGTATATAGTTTTATCAAAGTTCAAAAAATGTATGCTTAATAGGAGACATCTTTTAGAATTCAGTAAATAAAATTAAAATGAGAAGAAAAAGAAATTTATTGCTCTGTCGTGAGAAAAAGAAAATGGAGTTACACAATATTCACATGAAATGTTTTCACTGGTGCGTTTAACCATAATTCGAATTTAAAAGATATCTTAATTCTTATTTTGTACAATCTCCTATTGTTTAGTCTTTTTTTTAACATTATTCATTCTTTTATCACACTTACTCTACGAAAGTAATCAAGATATAAACATGCCAGTAGTTGTACTCATAAGTTGAACGCATAAAGTATATTTCTACAATAAGAACAACATCGACTTGATCTTTATTTGTGTCGAAATTGTCTATTTTGCATTTCATAAGAAGTTCTTGCAGGGAAATTATCGCTATTTCTTAAAAAATTTCTACGAAAAAAATATATTCCACATTCATCGACGCATCGACAGAAGCGAAAACATGTAGTCAGATATACTTTTCTTGTAGGGAAGAGATATCGCTCGTACCTGAGCAAATACGTTTATCACGCGGGTTGTCTGCGAAATTGAAAACAAATTTTCCATTCAACTTCGCGTTTGCTGTAAGCCGCGATACGCAATGCACATGGACCACGCTAAAATCCACATGGTCTGGATAAACGAATGTCTGGACGTGCATGCATAACGTATTGCGCGTACATTCGCGTATTTACTCATCCAATGTATATAGATATCATCGTAGATGTGTCGCTGTCCGTGAAAGGTATTTCTATTCCGCTTCCGGGCTTCGAAACACAACCGCGTGACGATTTCTCTTCGACGTACCGTAGATACACCGCTTACACTCATCTTCTGTCAAGGAAGCGATAGAGCGTTGAGGCATTTTCAAGGTTGACAGGAACTCAATGGTTCGTTAAGAATCGAAGTAGTACGCTCCTCTTCCTTTCTCGGATGTGAAACCCATGAAAACCGTGGATTTCGAATATCATTTGGGAGTTCGTTCGTCGAATGAAATCATTAGATCACCGAAGGAATATCGTTGAATTTTGTCAATTATTAGAAATAATTGCTGAAAGTCTGTTGCTACACAAGCGTAGGTCGACTGATTGAATTTCGCTTGTAGATAACAAAATTTTGGTTTGAAGCTCCATGGGGATTATTTTATTATTCCTGTGTCGAAAATGACGTAATCTGGACCGAAGTACTCGTTAAAATTTGTTCTAATCTTCCCTCTAATCATTCACGTACTTGAATCTATTTTAATTTCGTTTGTCGTCGAATTTTCCCCTTGATCATTTATGTGTAAAAGAGATAGTTGTGGTAGTCCATCGTTTTACAATTATAATCGGACCGACTGATTGAGTTCCACTTGTAACAAATTTAATTGATATTAACTATTGAGACAGTTTAAAGAGATTGTTCCACCATTCCACTCACATACGAGTCGCATATTTGCAACGAAACAACTTCCAAAAACATATTTTTTTTCGACATTATTTGATTAATAATTAGAGAAACGAGATAGTTCAGAATAATACATTTTTCATTCTATATGTGGCGAAGCGATCGCCTCAAGCGTTATGACGCGATTCGCTTGTAGTTGAGGCGGATAGCAACCGTGTGCGAAGTATAATGAGAAGGTAAGAATCTTTGTGAAATTGTATGTATGAATTGAATTGAAATCCAGTGAATGAATTCCAATGAATGAATTGAATTGAAATGTATGTGTGTGTGTTGGCGATGTAACGGAAGACCGACTTGATTCGAATTGATTCCATGACGCACTAACTGCGGAGAGACGAGTATTGCACTGACAAATATTGTATCAACGGATTTTGTTGTCACTGATGAATGTTGCATCACTGTAGAATTGTTATGTCGTGACTTAGGAAGAGCGATATAACTATACTCTGTGGATGAATATGATTTTTATAATTTGACGAGGGATGTCTTTGTAATATTCTCATAATATTAATTCACTGGATCTTCTGTATTTTGTTATTTTTTATAAATGTGCGGTTGCATTGTTTTTTTTGATTCACTACAATATCGTACAACTTTTATTGAAAGTTATATGCACATACTGATATCAAATTTTTCGCAATATAACGTAAATAAGATTAATTGCATTATATATGTTTTTTTGAATGTTTTGTAATACTTTAAATATTGCTCAAAATTACGTTTTACCTTTATTATTATTTACAAAATCAAACTGCAATAAAAAACAATCTCATTGCTTGCCATAGAAATTAATCTAATAATCGTGTTTATCATGTTAGACGCATTCACAACGAGCAAAAATGAAATTGTTAAATTCATTGACATTATAAATTCACGGTGAAAGAATAATCCGAGACCAAAATAATCTCTTTTAAATGTTGAAACTATGATAGTTCAAAGTTTTTAACCTGTTAATTTGTTTCTAATTTTCCATCAATTTGTACTATTAAATTTAATTCTTTAACATTCATGAAATTAAAAAAAATCTGAAGTATCCATATTGCGATGAATTATTGATCTTTCGTCAACACCTATTTAGCAACAATAATAATAATAAAAAATACCGACGCCCCTAACATTCGTACGGGGTATTTAATATTACAAAACAAGCAGCAAAATGGGTCTCCAATAATTGATTCGAACTGTGGAAACTTGGCCGGTATCGCGTAACGTCTTTAACCTTCGTAGTTGAGGAGTCTGCGATCGCATCGCGAGAACTTGGCCCGTCTGCCGCCATTGTTCCGCGAACGACGGAAGTATATAAAGCAGTTAGGGCATTCATCGCAGACAGCAAGGATGTGTAGCCCTGAAACACGCAACGAAAGCGCGAGTTCGGTTCGATGGTCGATGCGCGTTGCTACAATCTCATTTGCCAGCTTGGCGTTCGCGTTCGTTACTGTTTTCCTTGATGTCAGGTCAATTAAAGCGTAGACAATGCCCGGCACTCCTTATGCGCGTGAACTTTAGAACAAAGTTCAAAGTGTAGCCACAGACACCGCTGGCTGTATCTTGTGTTCGCCAGCAAGCGACGGATAACGTCATAATCCTTTGTGCGTTGTATAATGCTCGTTGGCGAAGGCATCAAAAGAGAAGACAACGAGAGAAGGCAACGAAGTTCAAAGACTTCGACTCGTGTGACTCGAGTTTTGACAAGGGGAAAGCCGCGCGCTTCAGACTGCTCTCTGCCGAAGTTAAACGTTTCATCGTAATAAAAGAATTACGAGACGAGAGGAATGAAATTGAAGGGGTTGTTGTAATAAAACCTCCGCTTTTAGTTTTTCAAGCAATTAAAAATCAGGTATATTAATTTTGTTCTTATGATTTTCATTAGTTTTATTTTTATCATTAAATTTATATTATATTAATTATATTTATATTACATATATTATATTAATTATATTTATATTACATATACAATTTTATTTATTTATATTCTATGATCTGTTGCAAAATTATTATACTTGTTACTCAGAGCTAACTTCTTGTTGCCCCAAGTGAAAGATTGCAGTTTTTTAAACATGAATATGTGATGAAAGAAATATATAAGCAGCAGGACATCCTTCTTGCTGCTTAATTATTGGATAAATTTATTATTGCAACTCGAAACTGTTATCGCTATAATTTGAACATTTACTAATAATAAGAAGAACATTTATGTATAAAATGTTATATAAAATGTTCTCTTATAAATTAATTCATGCTCGATATAAAATTTCTAAATATAAGAAATAATGAATTGTGATTGTTCAAATATTTGTGCGATCTCTACTTGTATTAAATATCAATGTAATCATGGCAATTGGGTCTCATTATAGTATTATTGAAATGTCAAAAGTGTTTTTATATAGTACATTATATAACAATATTCATATTAGTTGCTATAAAAACTGTATGTCAAATGATTAGTGATAGTGAAATTGTATCTCACTAGAGTTCCGTTTGTGTGAATTTTATTGAAGGATATTTCTTTATATAATTAGACTTTGTGTAGTAGGAGTCCATTGATTATGATTTTTCGTTCATAAATACAATGAGAGAATTTAGGTAAGTGAATTCAACAGGCAAGAATTCGTTTAGGTATAAATAAGAGCTTTGATATATGCACATTCTTGCTTTAAAAAACTCTCAGATCATTTTTATTTTTAATATTCAGTAAATAATAAAATTTTGTATTTCGATACAATTCTTAATATATTAATACTTACTACAGATCCTTCGTAGTATTACAATAAACTATTCTTTAATTTTCCTAGCTTAAAAACTCACGTAGTATTAAGTTTAAAAACGACAATATGCAAGTGACAATGATAAAGTAACGATGTACATTTAAAATAAACCATTTCGAAATTTGACATATGGACAAAAATACTCTCTACTTTCAAGGATTTAAATGTTTAGTTTATTTGACAAAAAAATTGGAGATGCCATTCTTATTACCTTAAAAAAACTCATTTTCGCGACAACTTGCACTCTAAAAGTTTGTTCATTTTCACTCATTCATTGCTAACAATGGGTTGCCAACACGAATATAGTTGTATATAAATGTATTTTAACGCAAAAATTTGAATACTAATGAAATTATGATTTGGGTTGGCAATTGGTGGGCTAACATGCGAGACATCTATATTCTCTCCCGAAATAAAATTTCGAGATATGCAAGTTTATCCCCATGTAACAATGGCTGGCAACACACGTGGGAGATATTGATTGGGGAAATGGAACAGCCTGGTGTCAACGTATTTCCTGTTTACTAGACCTTCAGGGTGTAAAAAAAGAAAGGGTGAGAGAGGTAACGACGACGGTAGTGGATAGAAGTCGCGCAATATTAGCACCGCGCGCGCAAAAAAAAAAAAGAAAAAAGGAAAAACATGGAATTTTCCTGCCACGTTCCGGCAGTTTAATCTGAAATTTGATGTATTAAGGCGCCGGGGAAATTGTCGATACGCGTATCACGGGATCGCGTGTACGCGTATTAAAGTTGATAATGTAGCGAGTGAAAATTGATTTCTCTCCGTGTTATCTCGTTTCACTGTATTGAGAACTGTTGGTGCGGAAAGATAGTACAAAATTGGATATTTTCTGTCCTCTTTGTTTTATCGTGTCAGAGATAGTCGAGGGAAGAAAGTGATATACAAAATTGATGGACGTGTTTCATTCACAAGTCAGTAATATTAATTCTTTTTTGTCTTTAATAGAGAGTGAAATGAGAGTATTCATTACGCTCTGTTTACGTAACGTCGTGTTATTAATCTTGAATGAATTGAAGCTTGATTTAGAAATGAAACGTTTTAAGAATATTAAATATTACATTCAATGTACTAGCATAAATAATCTTTTCCAACATCATGCCTGTAATATAGCGTCTTTATAAATAGTAATGAAAGTACAATTTCGGATTTGCTGTCTTTCTCCAACAAAAGAGACAATTTATTAGTCTCTGCGTGGTGTTGAAAGTTACATATTCATATATCTATATTTTGAGAATTTATTTCATCAATATGATGTTACAAAAATATCATGTGGTTGACTTCTAGTAATTATTTATTTATATATTTATTTATATAATTACATGTTATTACTACAATTATCAATATATCGTAATATACAATATTTATATGATTATAGAGGATTATCTTCAAAATCATTGTTAGAATTACAATCACGCGTTATTAAAATTTACTTTGTTCGATTGTTGTCAAAATTTTATACAGACGTGATAAAATTCACGCAAACAATCGACTAATTATGTTCATAATATTAACAAGTTTAATATAATATATAAAATTAACTTATAGGAACTTGATAAATAGAAAAATACGTAAGATATAAAAAAGATGTTTAATATAATAAAATCGGTCCAATTTCCCGACAAAAATTTGAAATAAAAATACAATGTCTAACAGTGAGACCACTTGAGAAATACTTCACTTGATTCATGTTTTCCTTATTTCCACTGAAAATAACTTACAATCAATTGTAATATATTTATATACAATACGATATGTTATAATTGTGAATTAATTCATTTAATTCGTTTGATGTGATTTCAAAGAATTAATAAAGCGACACTGAAAAAATTGAAATTAGAGTTGCAAATATAATCGAAGGACGTAAATACCTAATACGTTTCAAGTACGTGTGTTCAACAGTTAACCAGCCAGTTTTATAATTTCTTATTCTCGCGGTCGCCGGTCCCTCCGCGGGAAAATAAAGACAATGCAGACGACACACACAGTAAGTCGCAGTCCCACATCTTACACCCGAAGTCACTGAGCGCAATAAGCAGCCCGCAGACCCCGTGTACACCGTATATGAGTTTCCCGGTTACAAGCGCCAAGCACTTCCATATTCTAGGCAACGTAATATCAGTGGAGAGTAACAGAAGTAATAGAAGTAGCGGTAGCGGTGTGTAACACAGAGGATGGAAGACGCGCTCGTATAAACTTTAATAAAACCAATTGTTTGATTTCTGACGGAGAGGAATAAGGGATGAAGGGGAAGGTTGGGAATACAGGCGAGTGTAAAATTCCGTGGCGTCTGAAATTGCGAGATCGATTGTTCACGATTTCTTTGCTCCTCCTCCTCCTCCTCTTTTATTATCCCTTCTCGCAACACTCGTAATATTTTGCTTGTCAAGCACTTCCGGATAGGGTGATTTCATGCAAAACTTAATAAAGCCTGTGGCTTGAATTATGAACGTGATGCTCCGAGAATGGTGGGATATTATTTTCCTTAAGCAAGTTTATTAATATCATAAATTTTTACATACATCCGTGATACTACGTGCTGTGCGGATGTCTTAGATCATCTGCATAACGATTTCATACAATTAATCATATTTTTGTACACAGAGAGAGATATTGGGCACTGGGAACAATTTTGCGAATTTTCAGGAAAAATGTTTTTCTGCCCGACATTTTTTGGAAATCAAGCAAGAGATTTTTTTTTTTTATTATTGGAATACTTGTGCAATACTTTCGCCTTTTCTTTGGGCTTGAACATATATAAGCCTTATTTAAATAAGATAATTGAAAAATGATTGTTCAAGTAACGCATCATCTTATTTCACTCGATGTTATCTTGAAATAATTCTACGAAACTTGTCAAAATTTCACAATGAGACGTTCATAAATCTGCTACAAAATATTACATTAAATAGTATTATAAATCTGATAGAAAGATTATGCGATTAATTCATGACCAGTTTATTCGTGATGGAATGCTTTAATATAATAAAGATCACAATGAGACGTTCATAAATCTGCTACAAAATATTACATTAAATAGTATTATAAATCTGATAGAAAGATTATGCGATTAATTCATGACCAGTTTATTCGTGATGGAATGCTTTAATATAATAAAGACTTTTATTTAACGTCGTAAACTCGTATTATCATAATCACTATCATTCCACTCTATTTCCTTGCAATATAACAGAACTAGCTTCTGTTCTTAATCTGTTTTATTAATTACACGAAAACTTTCACAACGTTTTTTATTTAACGTCGTAAACTCGTATTATCATAATCACTATCATTCCACTCTATTTCCTTGCAATATAACAGAACTAGCTTCTGTTCTTAATCTGTTTTATTAATTACACGAAAACTTTCACAACGTTAAGAAAAGAAACTTGATTAACCAAGATAATAATGTGTGCATATGTTATAATGCAATGTAACATTATTCGTGATCCCTCTTCGTCGAAGAATACGATGAATGAAAACGACAAAAATGCTGTAATAACAAGTTAACGCAGAAATTACGCGGGGACCAGTCAACAATCAATAGCAACAAAATTCCTATAGTTTCCAAGTTCGTATCCCCAGCTCGTCGACGAGAAATCTCAGCGTTATTCCTTGAAGTGCAATTGCGGATCTTTGTGCCGAAAGCCGGAAAATCATAGAGAAATTGTGTGTACAGGTTGGTTCGCGATTCCGCAAGAACAACCGCTTAAGTACCGACTTTGCAATTTCCTTTACGTAACCAGCTCGCCAGCAGTAAAAGCGTAAATAAGGCTGCACAACACTCGCAGGCAACCGGGGTCATTGACCCGTGTAACTTTGCATCATTTACATGTATATGCGAGAGCTGGTGCTAACTCCCTGACAAAAAGATGAAAAACGAACGTTTATTTCCACGCTTTTCTACATTTTGTTTCCTCGATGTTTCACCTCCGTTGAAGCTGCGCCGCGAAAAATTATGCGCGCCGCCCCGTACTCCCTTTCACGGTATTTCTATTCTTAAATGTTCTCGCCAAGAGATACGGACAATATTTGAATAGTTAATATTATCACTGCTGCACGGTGAAAATTCCAACGATCGTTCACTGAAGTGAAAGTGAACGATCGTTGGAATTTTCTGTTTTTGATTCCTGTTCTCAATTCTGCGCGTTTTACACCAATAATAAAAGTAATGTGTACAAATAACATGATATAATCATTTTACGACTGTTTTCTATTAATCAGTACAATACATGTGTAGTAGACTCTGTGATCTGATCAAGTAATTTGCAAACGAAAGTCTTCCATCTATGGGAAAATTTATTACATTCAAATTCAAGTTCGTTTGTCGATGTACAGGAAATGATGTGCACAACATTTACGAAACTCGCTTGAACTTTCTCACTTGAGGATATATGATTTTCTCCTGTTTTTTTATTTTACGTGTTACGACTTCTAAATTCCAATACGAATGACTACCTTCATCTTTATATCTAATAGAACATTTCCCAAACATTTCCCATTCGAAAGTTAATAATTAGACAGTGGATATTTATGCAGGTTTAGAATTTTCTAAATGATATTATGGAAATGGAAATTTCCTTCTTTATTTGTTGATTACAGTAACGACGAGTACTCGATATTCCACATTTCTGGTAATAATATAAATAAGATTAAATAATATAAAATAGAATTGTTAATTTGGCAAAAGAGTACTTATAATATTTATATAAATTTGAGTTCCAAAGTGAGGTCAAGTGTACGACAAGTGTAGACAAGTAATAAATACAATACAAACTGAGATGTCTCGCTATTGGTAAATTGATCTGCCCAATGCATTGACACATTGAGATATTCGATTCAGCAATTATTGCATTTACATTTATTTTATATTTATTTGTGTTTGCTCAAATTTCTA
>NIPQ01044114.1:0-10669 GCA_002806875.1 Lepidotrigona ventralis hoosana | reverse complement strand
TTATGGTGAAGAAAGCATAATCGACTTTCAATCAATATCGCGCGAACGCGATGGAAGATCGAAGGAAAAGGAAAGCTGCAATCTTCCGCATGCAACGCTTGGCGCGCGATCCGAAAAGTATGTACTTTGTGAAAAAAAAAAAAAGAGAGAAGAGAAAAGAGAGACGTATCGCTTTGGCAGCGATCGTTATCGACGTTACGACAGTTTGGTACAAAGAGCGCAAGACAAAGTGGACAACCAAGCCATTTGGGCAAAAAGGCAGGGCCGTTAATGTTTCATTCTGCGACAATATGACAAAGCATGCACTTTCCAAATAGACACGCTTTTCGTGCCGCACATCGACTCGAGATGTAAAGAGTTCCGGAAGCCAACATATAAACACGAAAAGAATCGGTGAGCTGATCTTCGAGTGGATTTGTCTTAAAACCCTTTTTTAAGAGTGAAAGTAGTCGGGCGGAGACTAAGAAATAGATTGGCCTCCGGATAGAAAAGTGAAGGTAAAGGAAAGATAAAGTAAAGGTAAAGTTATAATTGTCAGACGCAACAGTCTCAAATATGACACATAGGATCGTTCTTCTAGAAGAATTCGAACTTGTGAAATTTTCTTGTAATAATAAATATATAATAATAATATAATAATAAATATATTATATTTATTATTATATTATTATTATATATAATAATATAATAATAAAAATATTATATATATATAAATATATATTATATAAATATATTATATAAATATATTATATTATATTTATTATTATATTATTATTAATAATTTCTTGTAATAATAAATATATATAATAATATAATAATAAAATAATTCTAAATTGNATAGAAAAGTGAAGGTAAAGGAAAGATAAAGTAAAGGTAAAGTTATAATTGTCAGACGCAACAGTCTCAAATATGACACATAGGATCGTTCTTCTAGAAGAATTCGAACTTGTGAAATTTTCTTGTAATTCTAAATTATTCTTATAACGTAATATAATAATTTATAAATAATTTATATAGTAATTGTAAATTGTAATTTGCATAATAATTGTAATGATAAATAATTTATAACACAATTGTACGTTTCCTTAAAGTGGCAGAAATTTAGAAACACTGGATTGAATGAACACTTGAATTAAAATGTCCAATTAATATCTGAGAAGGTTGAACGTTTTTTTCTTTTTTTCTGAAATTTGACGTTTTCATAACTTGATGTTATTCCACTTCAGAAAGAATAGAAGTTCCTTTCCGAAACAGATATTACTTTTCATTGTGTGCGGTTTAAGTAACTTTAGTTTAACTTAATCTGTATCTCCAAACTTTCCTCCTGCGAGAGAATCCAACATTTTTACCTTACGTACGATAAACTTCCAAATAAATGTCCTGTTAGTAACTTTAGAGTGCGCACTACACACTTTATATATTGCTCGCGAACGTTTAAGAACCTTCAGAACGTTACCAGAAACAAATGTATATACCTTCACTCACAATACAAGAAGTTTAACGAATACGATGCTATATAAAGAGAAATGGAGAACAAGCATGATATCACAGTATCCTTTGAATTACCTTAAAAAAGAAGAAAATATCTCAGAACATGTCTCTTGTATAAGAAAAAACTTTGCTCGTTTACACCTTTTTTTTCTATAGTGTTCAACTTTTAACTAACTGTACTGTAAATATTTCAATAATCGTGATATAGAATCAAATGCAATGTAAAAGAAGAAACAATGGGAAATACAAAGTTGAATGCCAAAATTTATTTACACAAGTCAAACTCTGCGATCACGCATCAATACGAGCAGATGTTTATTCAGAGATTACGTAAAACAAAAATTTGCAAGGGAAAATTTTTCTGTCTAGAAGACTGTGTTTGTTTGATAAATCTTCCATTTTCACGACACCTACGTAATTATAATATCCCATCCAAAGTGTACGTTTAAAAATATGACGCCTGCGTGCCTGAATAGTGACGATAAGAATGGAAATGTTAATTATTTTTGAAATTTTTGATCAATATTAGGAATTTTTTTTAATAATTCAAATTATTATCAGGTTTATTTTTATCTGTACGTTATTATCCAAATATTGATTTTTCCTTCAAAAGAATTTCATATATTATAAAAGATAATTCAGGATGATTAATTCGATTAATTCATATATAAATGGAGCTTCGTTTTATTTTTTATTAATTTATATTATTTACGAAATTTATATTATTATTCATTTAAATTAACTTATGTGTTGATTAATTGGAAGAACAATTTCATTTCTATCAATGGCAACTGCAATTTTTAGGTTATGTACTTTCACGAGGTTAAATATCGTTTTTGAGGAGCAATAGTAATTACTAATTTATTATCTTCACAGTATGAAGAAATGTACACCGAGAAAGGTCCTAATTTCTAAACGACTTCCGCTGTACGATAAGTCTCGCTTAGAAATTCCGATATTAAGTCGATGTGGTATTACGTCAAATCTGTGCGCGGGCCTTTTTATAGCGTGCTTAGCGAAACCTTCGTAATCCCTAATTACGATTTCTCGATGTTATACCCCGGGTCGCTATTGGTTTTCGATGCGTTGACAGTAGAACACGCTTGGCTTATCTCCACAACGTCCGCTAATAATTAAAGACCGAAGCTTAGCGAAAATAATTCGCATACGAAGAGATATCGACCGGCTTATTTTTGGGTTCCATTGCTCCTTTTCGTTCGTACGATATAAAAAAAGAAAAAAGAAAAATGCCTAATGATGTCGATAAATAGAAAATCTTTTGTTCTTTACTTAAAAAAAAATGACAAGGAGAAATGCTTCGAACCTACGTTTATAGAATGTATCGCGTTGTTTGCAGAATTTTGCAGACTAGCTAGATAGAATTAAAAACATTTATTAATAATTTATTAATAAAAAATTTATTAATATATTAATAAGAAATTTATTAATAAAGATGTTAAAATATTTATTAGTATAAAAATATTATTTATATTATTTTAATATATTTATTAATATATTATAAATATATTAATAAATATATTAAATGATTATAAATATATTAATAAAGATGTTAAACCTTGCGTGTATATGAAAATTAAAAAGCAAAACTTTTCGTTGACTGTAGAAGAGAAAGAAATTTAATAATGTGGTGACATTTGTTATTTTAATTATCCGACGCTAGAAAAGTAATATAAGTTGTAATCAACTGTTGCAACGATCGTTGTCAATTACATGGAAACACATTCATTTCCTTGGGAATATTAGTTTTATGTATTAACAGCCAAGTTTTAGGTAGTCAGCAAATTTGACAGATAATTAAAATGATGCATGTCGCTACATCACTAAACGCGTTTTAATTATCTTGCGATGCAGCATGCAGATACGAAAAGTAAAATACACGGTGTTGTATATTTAAAGAAAGTAAAAAATATACTTTGTTTTTCATTTTTCGACCTGGAATATTTTTCTTTCTTCTTTGTTAAACAGAATTTCCTCAGAATCAACAAGAATTGGTATACGAGTTCGTGCAACGGAAAAGGTAATAAATGGAGAGATCAATAATATCTTTCGGTGCCTGGTAATAAATAAGTTTGCCAGTTTTGTCTCAATTTTGCAGAAATGCCAGCGAAAAATACGCACGCGGCATAAAAGAATAAAAGATAACATTTCAATGGATCGACACGTACTTGTTACCAACACGCGCGCAAAATAAAGAAATATGGCGTCGTTGCACAGTTACAGCAACGTGCAATCAAAATTCAAGAGAATTAGGTGAAACGTGTGTTATAACTCTACGCTAATGAAACGAGATACTTTTGCGAAATTTTTCATTACGTTTCATTTTTCACTCTCTTTCACTCTCTGATTATCTTCTATATTACAATTTTCTTCCATATCACTGTACCGTTGTTTTGTGACGTAATTTTCGTCCGCGTGAGATTGTCAAATAAATTTATCCGTGGAAATTAAAAAATGGCCAGAACGACACAAAAAAACATTGGTGTATAATTTAATTTCCCATTCGTACGTATGCTCCGCGAGGAAATAATCCAGACAACGTGTATACTTTTGCAATAATATGTACATTTTAATGAGATTTAAGCACTTAATATAAGTGCACTTTACGTTTCAGCATCGTTAAGAATTTATTCGGTATCGTCCTCGTTTTATTGCACAATGAAACATCAGAGCGCCGATTAGCGAAACGATTGATTATCGATACGTCGACAAATTTTGGTGATGGTTCTTTTTAAAAAAAAAAAAAAAAAAGTTGCACTTCCGTTCAAAAAGATTTTGCATCTGTTTAATATTATCTGTAGATTAGAATAGTTTGTTCGAAGCAATTCTTTTGCATTAAAATGAAATAAATTTTCAAATTTACATTTCTACAACGAATGGAATAGAATCCAGTTAAGTCAAGATTTATTGCCTTTATTCGTGGAATTATACTTCATGTTTTTTTGAATGATATGTCACGTGTAATATGTACAATTTTCCACATACGTATAAAAATTCGTAATTTAGTCAGTTGATTCAAGCAGCCGAGCGTCGACCGTCTGTCATCTCTCATATAAATATCAGTTTAATTTCCTTTTCTTGCTTCCACACGTCCTCGCCATCCTGATATAATGTCGTTGATTATAGCGATTACTGATATAACTACGCAATTCATCTAGATACGTTGAAAGTGGGTTAAACAAGAATAGCTAGAGCGAAAAGGGCGAGTATTATTCATTTATTTTTCTCTTATATTTTTTTCTTATTTCCATTCGCGTCGATATTGATTTTAATATTAATAAATGGCATTAATATTAACGTAGTCCACTACAAACGACATTATCAATTAATAATAGCCGAGTTTATTCAAAAGGAACTATCAAATATTTATGTCAGGAAGCTACATTGTAAAAATATTAGTTGCTGTATAAAAAATATAGAAATACAGGTGCAGATATACGAAAGAAAAACTATGGAAAATAGAAGGTTCGTCAGTCTGTTTTCGAAACAGTTTCAAAAGTGCAAGGTAATAGAAAAAGGTATCAGATATCGAATTCCAAAACTTCTTGTCCTATAGCGTACGATACTTTTAACTATGCATTCAGGTATTTATTCGTAGCGTGAACTTTCACAGAGTGAACGTACATTTTCAGCAAGTTACTCGAATCCCTTTGCGCAGGGGAATTTTAAATTCGCGAGTTTCCTTACGCCATAAATCATGGAATACGTAAGACTGAGATAAGAAGAAAATTGTGTATTTGCCGCTTGCAACTTTCCCACCACCATCGAAATTGGGATTTACTGTCCAGAAAAATTTTGGAAATACGAGAGGAAGACAGAGCTTAATACGTACTAAAGAGAAAAATCTCAAAAAGGCAGAGTGTTTAAAGATCTGAAGATTTAGTTTATATTTCGATTGGACAAATTCTTTTTATAACTCAATCTGTAATTATATAATATTTTTTTATTTTCGTCCCTTAAAATTTTATATTAATAAAAATATATAACGAAGAAGAAATATCTGAATCTTCCATAATCTCCCCTTTAATCTCAAGGATGTGTTCCAATCAAACTTTTCTCTCAGAACCATCTTTTTATAACAAGTATGTAAAATTTTATGTAAAATTGTCTCAGTATTTTTCTTGACAATAATTTCTCAAAACATATTTGTAAAACCTCTCATCCATATCTTTCTACAAACACTCACGAAAGTAATTTTAATAGACAAATTCAATTCATTAGCTTCATCGACTATCAACTTAGATAATTCCTAAAATCTGTGTCATAATAAAAAATAGACCATAAACCAAGTAAACTTGTACGCCAAAATAATTATATTTACAATTATAAGCAGTTCTTCAGTCACTGTATGTCAAACTATTGGATTGGTCAAGAAGTAATTTTGCTTTTTTTTTCTAACAGATGGTCATATATGTATATCTTAAAATAACGAACATCAGTTTAAACCGAAAAAATTCATCGTGTAATCTAATATCTTGATTGTTCAAGAAAAAAGAAAACGCACGATCTCGTTTATCTGGCGTCGATTTCAAAATGAAAAATTAAAAAGGAATATTTTCGTATTTTGCTATACTACTCTTGTGAAGAAATCATTCTTTAAACTAGGACAGTGCTAGAATTAATTTGCTGAATTTCACCACTGATGAGGACAAATCAAATCGTTCTTGGAACTTTTCTTTATCGAAAAAAGTAAGAACTTCCACGAACGCTTCAATCGTGAAGTTTCCTGAAAAATCGCGGAAAGAAATCGAATAGAATACTATGCATCAATCAAGTCAAAAGTTTTTGTTCCTCGTGAGAAATTCGCCTTTCATGTGCACACAGAAAGAAAACGCTGTCACTTTTTGATTAACCTAATAAATACACCAGAATCTCCCACCTGCAAACATTCTTAAAACCAATTCCAACAAACCATCATATTTATCATACTGATACACCTTTATTCAACTTCTCCACTCACTTATTCCATGCTTCAATCACCAATGAGTTTGAAAGTTTTCTTGACAAAAATACGTCCCACGTATGACTTTTATTCGGAATCATAAAGTTGTCTGAAAGCTCGCAAAAGATAATCGAACAGAATGATCAATGCATTAATAATGTTTTTGTTTCTTGCGAAAAATTCGAACAAAACCAAAAATCTTTTGCAAATATTCTCAAAACCAGTTCTACCTATCATACTGATACACCTTCATTAAACTTCTCCACCCACTTACTCCATGATTCAACCACCAACGACCTACCTCTCATCGAGTTTGAAGGAGTATCTCGACAAAAATGGACCCACGTATGACTTTCATTCGGAATCATAAAGTTGCCTGAAAGATCGCAAAAGGTAATCGAACAGAATGGTCCATACATTAATAATATTTCTTGTGAAAAATTCGAACAAAACTAAAAATCTTTTACAAATCAATTCCAAGAGACCAGTCCTACCTATCTGATACACCTTCATTAAACTTACTCCCTGATTCAACCACCAGTTTCTAGACCAACAGACCAGTTGTACTCGTTCAACTTGTTAACTCACATACTCCATACTTCAACCACGACGTAGCTTTCAGCGAGTTTGAACGAGGATCTCAACAAATCGCCGCACGTGTGATACACCAAAAATCTGTTGCAAACCATTCGAGCAAAACCAACAGGCCAGTCCTACTCGTTCAACTTGTCAACTCACATACTCCATGCTTCAAGCACGACGTACCTCTCATCGAGTTTGAACGAGGATCTCGATAGGTCGCCCCATGCGCTCATGCTTCTGCTGCGTCTCCTGTAGGAGGATTGGGGCGCGAACAACCTCGAGCTGCTCCGTCTCCTGGTGGAGGCCAAATTCTCCGGCTGGAAGTAGACCCTCGGCGAGTGCATCTTCTGTTGTGCATTCGGCGGCGTGGATGTCGGCGTGACGGCTGTCGAGGTATGAAGTTCCGGCAGTGCCTCGTAGTCCCATGCTCTGGCGCCCATCTCGAGCAGTGGGACCGACGAGGCAGCGTTTTGGCCTCGAAGAGGATCCCGAGGCTTACGCTGGTGAAACAGGGCGAACAGTTGACGGAACGCCGACTCGTTCGCCCGATGTTCCCTCTTTCCCGGCGGGAGCTTCACTTTGTTGCGCGTGATCGTTCAACCGGCGAACGAATCGATCTACGATGTCCCTCCGATATCGTCATCTCCTATGTGCCACTATCACATCGCGGATTACGTGACGGGAACGCGGTGCGTCCAAACGTCGCGTTTCAACAGATCGCGGATCACTTCCGAGCGGTCGAACCGATCGCACAATTTGAAATATTTTCCCACCATGATTATGTTATGACAGGTCGATCCGATCGCAGCGTGCAGTCGAAGATTGTCGATTACTTCTGTTGTCCCCCTTCCTCGCCTTGATTTCTTTTGGCTTTTGAAGGCTTGATTTCTTTTGATTTTGTTCTACCTTCGCTTTCTTTTTTTCTTCTTCTTCTTCTGCTTCTTTTTATCTCGGGATATATTTTTTCAACGTTTGTTTGATTTTACTTTACTTTCGTTCCTCGGAACGACTCGTTTGATTTCTTCTCGTGAATGGGACATGTACATCGTGAACCTCTCCACGTCGATAAGCGAGGAACGATCCGATCGAATGACGACAAATTAACTTTAATCGCTTCGAGTGCAATTTGTACTCGCTTCGAGGTGTCAATGTAATTTCTAGTCGATAAGCTCGACTCGCATCGAACTCGACGGTTGCCTGCTTTGAGCGTATGTATATATCCTCGGCAAACTTCTTGTCTCGGGAAAGAAAAAAAAAACGGACAAACGTTTGTCCTCGTCTCAAGTACGATTCAACTTCTTAACGTAGTTATTTACAGTTAATTAATTAATAATGAAACTAAGCGGCAACTAAGCGTGCAAAATTAACAACTATCGAACCGTGAAGCTTGTCCTCGCGGCGGATTGCGAATTGTCGTTTAAAATTTTCGAAATTTCTCAAGTGAGCTAGTGACCCCGGTTAACAAGTGCAACTTCGGTTCTTGCTTACTCGACCCGAAATCGTTACAACGTTTCGATATATAACTGTGTGTATACTTGCGATAAATATATATATATGTATATGTATATGTATCAATTGTAAGGAAAATTCATTCAAAATTACGCGTCTCGCGCAAAATTGGTAACAGTGGAACAGCTATATTAATCTAGCGTTAACTAATCAAACGTGAGCAGCTTCAACAATAATCTCAAAAAGTGAGCCTCTATGAACGTGAATAACTCGTCTATCGTCTATGTTTAACAATAATCCTCAAAAAATCGAACGCGCGTTCGGACACAAGTCCATTAGGAAAACAGTGTTATCGATCTTCCAACCGACGTGAAACAATAACAATCAGCCCCGCGATCGGAGCCATCGTTTATCGCCAGTATAACAAACATCATCGTGCTTCGTTGATGCTCGACGTACCGAAGGTATGCACTACATCCGACAAACGCATCCTCGTTACCCTCGTTACTCTCGTTATCCCCGGTGCTAATTGCAGGAAATCCAAACGATCGTTGTTTTCCGTTCGACGCATTATCGCAACATCGTTTCAACAGCCATGTGTGCAAACGCGTGTGCCAGTGTTTCTGCCATTGCGATTGTTCGCTCGTGTCGAGTCGGACGTATCATAAATGTGTAATTAAACGTTTAAAATCGTTTCCGACGTTCCCAGCAGGCAATTTCGAATTGATCGCGTGTAGTTCGAACCGGCCGATATTTCAACCGACGACGACAGCAGCTCCATGTCACTGGCAGAATTCTAATTGATCTAAACGAAGTCACGTGAGGACGGTGGACGTGTCGAAGGTCATGACCATTGCAACGTCGTTTCGTCGTAACACTCGTTAAATATTCGTGAAACAACACTCGATGCTCGGTACGTCGCTGCTTCGTTAGAAACAAGTTGCGAAGCGATCAATCGATTCTGCTCTTTTATTATAGCCGCTTACATTCTAGAAAGGACGTCGTTAAGGCTTGCTGTACGTGTGCTCTCTGTGCGTGTCCCGAGGTTATTCCCGATGTTACCTTCAGATTTCTTCCATCGTATAAATCTTTCAGCGCGAACGTTGGCGCGAAACGTCAGATGCCTCGACGATAAACAACTCGAAGTCGTCAAACACTTGAAATCAGCACACAATACGGAGTCCCTTTATTACATGAACGATTGTCAATACGACGGGCGTACACTGGAACGTTATTGTCCATTTCATCGTCGCCAGTTTCGGTGTTCATCGTTCGGTGAACGAGCCACGCATCGTTCGACTTGATCGATACGAGGTCGTAAATGTAAGAAAAAACGACTACGAAACGTTCCCGACAGAGCCGTTTAACGAGGTAGTAAAACGTAACAACCGACGTGAAATCGACGATCAAGTAGTGGTGATGGTCGTCGTCGTCGAAACGTTAACAGTTGTCACAGCAGCCTGGATTACCATCGGTGACGAAACGAGGAATCAGCTGATCGGAGCTCCCGAAGAAATTGCTCGGAACGTTCAACCGCACGGCAAGTATCGCGCCCGGTGCGCTCAATATCGTGGCGATGCAACGAATTTCCCTCCCGAGAAATCCAGGGACCATCGTCGGAAATCGAAATATCGCGGTCGAACCAGCGACGAGACATGTCGACATGGTACATACTGCATCGGCCTTGACATGACACAATAGCTAGAACATTCCCATTGGATTTTCCCCTTAAATTACATCAGACACCGACACACGCGACAGGGATGTTTCCTCTTTTTTCTACAAACATCGAACTCATCTCTCTCTCTCTCTCTCTTTCTCTCTCTAAAGGAGGTGTGCGAATAGACGAAACGAAACTGAAGTGATTGTCCTTGAGCCGATGACCACCTTTCGACAGTGACAGTGCGATCGGTGAGAAACGAGACGCACGAGGATCTTTCGTTGAGTAGAAATGGCGGATGGGAAACCAAGCCTGGAACAAGATCTGGATCAGTTTCGATAACGTGTCACTGTGTAGGCTTTGTCTGTCAGCTTGCGTCCTCCAGCTCACTGGTTTTTCACTGTCGAGGAGCCAACTCGCAGCTCACCACCCCGTACTGCGGTACATCGTAGCAGTTTTCTCTCGCGCTCACAACCACCCCTTCCTCTCTCTCTCACTCTCTCTCTCTCTCTCTCTCTCTCTTTCCT
>NIPQ01044092.1:0-10638 GCA_002806875.1 Lepidotrigona ventralis hoosana | reverse complement strand
CAATGTGTTATAAAATAATTATCTAAAAAAGCAAAATATGGCAAAAGTCATGTCATATAATATATGTATATACATGTCTATATTCATGAATGCATGCCCCTCGAACGTAATTATCTATCTTTGGAATTTATTTTTATAAATCTATTTAAAGAGTATAGTATACAGCAATATGCATTTGTGACTTTTTATAAAAGCAACTAAAATTTTTTTTATAAAAGTAAAAAATTATTTCTATAAGAATAAAAATTCATTAATTTATTTTTATAAATCTATTTAAAGAGTATAGTATACAGCAATATGCATTTGTGACTTTTTATAAAAGCAACTAAAATTTTTTTTATAAAAGTAAAAAATTATTTCTATAAGAATAAAAATTCATTCTATCAACTAAATACTGCAAAATTATACCTTTAATATTCTGTATTTATATTTCTAGTTATCACAAGAATTTTGTGGGTTTTCAAATTGTACATAAATCTCTGAGGAGTGCACGAATATTCACTGTTCAGTAATAAGACACTATTGAATTACTATCGAATTACTATCGTAAAGAGCTTGAAATACATCAGGAATTTTTTAATATCAATAACCTTCTTTAATAAAATTTTAGAAAAGTTGTTTTCTCTCCGAGAATGTGTTATAGAAATCGACATTTTGAATACCTTTCTCCTTTGTCTAGAATCGACTGTCGTCCTCCTCAATTTCCGAGATATATGCAAAAAATTAGTATGAATTTGCCTCGAATTGTATATGTTTTAACGTCAATTGCCGCCATACTTCAGCCACAAGTACTAAATCGATTTCTTATCTTTAGCTTATTGTATAGAAAGATGGTTCATGTATATTTTGTACAATTGAGATAAAATGTGCCTTGGCAATTTTTCGACTGCCAAACCGAGGTTATATGAGCTCACGTTCTGACGGTTTCTCCGCATTATTTCACGGAAATTCGCGAACTTGGCTAAAACGACGTGCACAACTGGGTATGTAAAATTACAAGAAATATCTGTATTACAACTATTATAATAAATTAACGATGAANCTTTAGCTTATTGTATAGAAAGATGGTTCATGTATATTTTGTACAATTGAGATAAAATGTGCCTTGGCAATTTTTCGACTGCCAAACCGAGGTTATATGAGCTCACGTTCTGACGGTTTCTCCGCATTAGTTCACGGAAATTCGCGAACTTGGCTAAAACGACGTGCACAACTGGGTATGTAAAATTACAAGAAATATCTGTATTACAACTATTATAATAAATTAACGATGAATGTATTGAATGAACTGGATTCCTTGTATATAGTTGTGTCCTCTGCGGGCCGGCAATTATTGCATAAAATAATTATTTTTTAAATAAAAAACATATTATGTTCTAGTCTAGAACGTACGAACGTCGCAAACAAACATATGCCATGGAGATAATCGTAAAAGTCACCCACATATTTAGATTTATAATGTAGAAAGAGCAGTAGCTAATGTATCAATTATGTTTGGAATATGTCACAGATGCACATTAATGGATAGAATTCAATTTCCAGTATCGGTATATATAGATTTTTGCGAATATTTTGGAAACTAGATTGTCGATAATAGAAAAAAGAAAAAAATTATTCAAAATTTCGATATTTACAACACATCATAAAAAACTATCGAAGAAAAAGCTTTACCACAATTTTCCCACATATTTTAAACTCTCAATACTTTAGCTTTATACTAGTTTTATACTAGCTTTATACTAGTTTTTAAACGGTGCTTAGCACTAGTATATGAGACAATGTAATTGAGCAATTAGAGTACTGTTAGTCAGAGTAGTTGCCATAAGTGTCTCAACATTTTATTTCCAAGTGATTTCAATTTTATTTTAAGTGATTTGCAATGTGTTTTGTGATTTAATGAGTTTGTGAATTATTGAGCTTCGCATTCCAATTTCTATTCGCAGTTCAGTTGTAACCTAGTGCTAATCTTTTACCACTCAGTCTTTAAATATATTGCTATTCTTTCGTAGAAATTAACGATTTGTTATAATATAGTATTGATACAAACCACGAAAGGCCAAAAGATTGCATCACAGATATTCTAGTATACAGTGAAAAATTACTATTTTTTTTCTTGATTGAAACTTAGTACATAATATCATATAATGATATTTAATAATAATAGTTAACAATCAACAAAAACATTAACATTAAATACATACTAAATGTCAAATATTATAGTTATACACATTTAGTGCTGCAGCATTAGAATTCAATGTCTTCAATAAACATTAATTTATACTATAAAACATTTTGAATATTCTTCGTACCACTTGCAATGACTTTTATATCATCTTGTATACTGCACTGATTTTTAGCGTTTATCTAGAACATTCTAATGTGTTCAATAAGTAGAACTGTGCCGCAGAATTCTGATTTTGGAGGGTAATCTTTCGTATTCGAAATCGGCCATTTCAGATACGAGTTATTGCCATTCGTTCTATTCTTCTAGATTTCACTTTTTGCAGTTTATTCTGAATGCTGTTGATCCATGAGATGTTTCATTATTCTATTAAAGCATTTTGAAGTCTTAGAAATGTATTGTGCGTTAATGCTCCATAGTATTTCAATTCGTTATTGTATTTTTACCTAAATCACCTAACTCAAAATAACGAATAAGTAACAAATGATTTACTACCTTTGTACTGAAAGTGATCAAAATTTCATTTTTCTAAAAAGAAATTTATTCATTTTTATTTTATTCTGTACTATAACCAAAGGAATATTTGTTAAATTCTCCAAGCAGATGCGAAGTTCTTTGGATGCGAAGTTCTAATATGAATCTGGTTCTACAAATTAAAAAGTGCGAAAATATCAAGCAGGAAAATGTCTGATTAAGAGATCAGATATTTCACCAGCACAAAAGTGTTTAATAACTTTAATAATCTCAGGAATTCTTCTCTCTGAATTCTTGGAAATAATTGAGACCGTTGAAATTATTAGCAAATTTGTCTTCTAAAGCGTTAATTGCGCAATTTATATTGGTTAATATCTGCCAGTTTCATAACGAATATGTGGAAGAATATGTGATAAAAAAGTATGTCAGTTGCAGGAGTATATAATCAAAAATGCAAATTTTATAGTGACAGTCATAGGTCATTTTGAAGTCAAAATCAAATAAGCAAGAACATTCCATGACATGTCATCCTTTCATATCACACACAAATTTTTTCATACTTTTTGTGTTTTCATAAATGTTCAAGTGTTTCCAGTTCTGGATATATACATATATAATTTTTAATTATGTATAATTGTTCTCATCAGTTGAATAAATCGTTAAAAAGGACCAAAAAGTGATCAAAAAGTTTCATAATCTGTAAAATAAAAGCGTCCTGATCTCACTTCTGTTCATCTAATTCCATACTGTCAGCCTGTCAACTATTCACACTTATTTCATTTATATATTTTAATAATTTTTTAACCGGAAGATAGAATAGCTATATATATATCATCATACTGTATATTTCTATGTGAATTTATATTCACTTAAAATTGTATTCTTATTTTGTCGTATTTGACAACAGATTATAGAATAAGCGACTTTAATAGTCTAATGCATTTCATATGTATTAATCGTCTCGACAAATCACAATTTTTTATATATATATATATATATATATATATATATATATATATATATATATATATATATGCAATAGTAATCTATTGAAGAAAATTATTGGCCAATTACTTCTACTGCAATCTTATTTTGGAGAGCTTAAACATGTTTCCCTAGATTTTTCAGACTTTGTTGATTGTTGATGAAGTTCAAGTTTTACTTGAAACTTTTATATAGTTCGAAGCTTTTTGTAGTTCACATAGTTTTGCTTTGAGGAACAGATTACAAATTATCCCTTTTAGCAGAAAGAGTTAATTTTGCTAGAAATAAGGAATTTCACACTGACAATTTATGACAAAGTCTTCTCAAACTTCTAAATATAATATTATTATTGGAAATTTGTATGAAAGAACCAGAAATAGTTGTTATTCCAGCTTTCGCTTCTATTTTATTACGGAACTCATGTATGAAATATAGTATAGTTTTCTTCTAAGTATTATCTAAATATTATGTATAAAAAAAAACGAGTGATAATTGACAGTGATAAATTCATAAAATTCCAAATTTATACTGAATCAAATTGAAACTCTAATAAATATCAAACTAAATAAAATTAAAATCCATCTGAAGTTATTAACTATTTTCATTTTTATCAGATAGTTGAGGACAATCCATTCTACCACAAGCAATATAGTTACCAATCGATACAATCTCCATACACTGACATCAATGTCGACATTTTGAACCCTACTGAATGCATGGCAAGAACTCATTATCGTAAATGTCGACGCAAATAACCAACTCCGTATAATGAAAAAAACGATAATGCACGTCAAAAACATAAATGACGCTTTCATACGACCCATCAGACGCAATCGCAAGAATTTAAACATCAAAACTGAAATACATGTCACGAAATTGCTTGCAGATCACAAAACAAAACGTGTGACAGGCGTCGAATAATAATGACATGCTTCAACAAAAAACTGAACTAAATTAAACAACATTTCTGCTGAAAAGCAAGTGATTGTCTCAGCTGGATCGATATATATTGAACAAAAATTTTCGTGCTCTCGGGAAATGTTCCAAAAGAAGAGTTAAAGAAATATGGCATTAAAGTAATCAGTAATTTATCAGTTGAAAGGAATTTTCAAGAACAAGCATACAACAAATGGTTTAGTAATTACAATAATACAATTTACTTCCACGAGATATTTCCTGTTATGAGAAGAAACACTCATCTGTCATTCAGATTTGTAAAATATGATACATAAGGAAGAGAAAGATGACTGATGGGATAGCTACGTTTGGAAATATGTCACTGATGCATACATATAAACAGAATTCAATTTCAAGTATCGGCAAATTCTTGAGATTATTTTGGTAATTAGCTTCAATTCCCGATTATATGTAAAGGAAAAAGTTGTTCAAACGTTTGCAATATATGCAAAAGTCATCGAAGAAGATGCAGCTTTTTTATTTTTCCATATTTTTTAAACACTCGATAATGTCTAGACACATTGCTGTCATAGCATACATTTTTATCTGTTATTTAACGAATAGTTTTACCTCAGTTCTATTTATAGACATCATTTACGGATATTTCGATATCCAATCTGTAATGTACATATGTAATAACATGTCTTAATATCCATGTATTGTTGTGTACGTAACTATAAAAGAAGTGAAAGAAATAGTTTCTTTTTTTAAATTGTGCCATTTAAATCGGGAATCGACATATGCGCAAATATTGTGTATGTTGTTTGTTTGTGTTACCGAATGAAATTTGATTATATTAATATTATGTAAGTAATTCTGTAAGAATTAACTTTTTAATTTAATTTTATACATTTCCGTATATTATAATTTATTAAAGAGCCTGATAAACATTGATAAAACATTGGAAACTGCAAGTGACTAAAGGCTGTACATAGAAATACATTTATTCACACGTGTCAACGATCACATCGCAAGCAATCGTCAAAAAGATTAAAATATGTGGTTTCGTACAAAATTGCATAAGACATTTCATTTTGACATATCTTATCCGATATTTACGCCATAAAGTTACGTCTGTCGCATCATTCGAAATGATAAATATGTTAAATATGTTACATTTCATGCAACTGTTGCACATACTGCTCAGACTCATAAGCACTTCGTGCATGTAATTACGTCATTTACATGACGGCGCTAATTCCTTTAGATGGTAAGCATTAATATATAGTATAGTATATTTCAGATTAGCGTATGAAATTCTTTAATTTTGTAATTATAACATTTTTAGTCAGAATAGTGGGCATAATCGACAACTTTCCAAGCGATTTCAACTCTATGAAATATTAATTCTAAAATTTCCACTTTCTTCAATTCGAATTGTCTCTTTGTACTTCATTTGTAACCTACTACTTACCTCTTACTACTTTTACTTTTAAATATATTGTTATCTTTAGGCAATATTAACGATTTATTTTAATACAGAGTTGCTGTCTAAACATTAGAGAACTGCAGAACACTTCCATCGAAAGTGACCACCGTGAAAGAGAAAAAAATGTATGTTACATAAAATAAGTATTATTGTTTCAACAGAAGTATAACCATTATTTTTTACGATTTAATGACAATTAATGGTAATAATTATCAATGAAACAAAACCATTGACAATAATACATGTTAGAGATTAAATGAGATAGTTATAGTACTGCAAAGTGTTCAAGAATGTCCAGTGCCTATAATTAACTGTTGTTCATTCTGTAGAAATATTTTTGAGTAATCCTGAATGTTCTTGTTCCACATTGACTTTCAAATTCTTGTATATTGCACGGATTTTTAACATTTACTAATTCTATCTAATAATATCTGTTCAATAAATAGAGATTCCAGAATTTGAAATCAGCGGCAATTTTAGGTATTATAGGAGTTATTACAATTCGATCTCTCGTGGGCGATATCTCATATTCATTTTGAACGCTAGAACTCGTTTTATGCAATTTATTCTAAATGCTGCTTGTTCACGAAATGTTTCAGAAACATTTATTAAAAAATTTTTCAGGAATGTTTTAAAGCCTTGAAGATATGTATATCATATATGAGTGTTCCATTGAACTAAAATTCGTTAAGGCATCTTCGCTTAAACTCAAAATAGAATTTAAACAAACATAATTTATTACCTTTGTACTGGAAACGGTCAAGATTCCATATTTGAACAAAGAAATTCATTCATTTATATTTTCAAATTGGTCTATATATGTAGATAATCAAGGAAATACTTGTTGAGTTTTAAGACAGGAATTATGGTACCGATTTTCCAAACAGTAAAAAAAAAATACTTCAGCAAAAATTCTTTGGGTCTAACATATGTCTGGTTGTATAGATTGAGAAGTGCGAGAGATGAGGGGATAATCTGATTAAGAGATTATGTATTCTATCAGGACTAGAATTTTTATGTACTTAAACGTTACTAAGAATTCGTGAAAATTAAATTATTCCTCCTTTCATACTTTTCTTAATTCTTCTGAATTGTTGAAGTAATTAAGATCATTGAAATTTTGCTGTTAAAGCGTTAATTGTGTCATTTATGTCCGCTAAGATGACAACTGATGAATATACAATAAAAGATGAAAGTGTATATAGTAAAATATAATTATGTCAATTGTAAGAATATGTAATCAAAGATGATACGATCCACTTAAAAATTTAATTAGTGTGACGTGGTCATTTCAAAGTCATTGCAAACGAGTAAGACATGTGTCCCTCGATATCATACTTTCCAAAAATATTTTTTCATATTTTATATTTCCTGCTATAGTGCATGCAACTATATAATATTTAACTATGTATAATTGTTCTTAACAGTGAACCATCAAGAGGACCAAAAATTACAGACGACCAAGAAGAGTCATAATCTCTGATCAAAAAATGTCGTGGATACCTCCAAATCTATCAAGCCTCTGCACACCTAATTCCACACTAACAGCTTGTCAATCGTCCACTCTTATGTTTCTCACACTCGTCGCTAATCTTTTCGATCATCCTGAAGACTCGTATCCCAATGAAAAAATAGGTAAATATAAGTGAAAATAATCCAATTATAATATAGCTAAATACAAATAAAAAAAAAAATATTGTGTAGCCAAAAGGTCATAAATCATTAAAAAGTTGTAACATAAATATGAAACGTGACAAATTCTGTCAATACGAATAATTTCAACAATGGATTACGAGACAATGACTAATGATTTAGTCTCCTAGATCGTCCTTATATTTATCTACTTACGTGAAAATATTCTTCTCTCTGGTTTATTGCTACAGAGTGCTTTGCATCTATTGGACAAGATGTTATTGTAGATAGGGTTGGATTTGGAGTGTTAATGGTAAGTTTAGCAATGGATTGCTCTCGTTGTCGATCTAATCTTGGTATATGTGAGTGTCGTTATTTATTTGTGAAGCATGATGAACTATTTTTTTTTTTGTTGTTTAAACTTTCTTCATATTTTTCGGCTAGAGTGTTCGAGATGTCGTAGGTTTCAGTTACAAACTTATAGTTTCAAGAAGATATTCTTTGTATTTAAAATTAAAAATTTACAACAGAGAAATATTTATGCAAAACGAATGGTCATAAGAATCAAAACTGCGTGTGAAGAAGTTTGATATGAAGATTAATAATACAAATTTGATATGAAGATTAATAGCCTTGATATCATACTACACTAGGTAGTGTAACATTCGAATTGAAATATAAACTTGTTTAATATTATTCGTTTACATAGAAATGTTATTCCTAATATGATGCTACAGAATATATCATACGAAAAATTGCAATACTAATCAGAAGATAAAGATCAAACAGCTTACTTGTTGTACAATGATACAGTTTATAATAATTATAAACACACCTATTATTGTTAACTATAAATATATTTCACTTTTCATATATAATTCACAATTATATTTTATTATTAGTATGTATTATACAATATGTAGTACATGTATTATACAATTATATATTTTATTATACAATTAACGATTTTTTAAGAGCAAGAGTACGACTTTATTATCGTGGGAGCTGGATCAGCCGGATGTGTGCTTGCAAACCGATTAAGCGAAGTAAAGCAGTGGAAGGTAATTTAATTAAACATTTTGTGTCATTATTAACCTACGAATATCTGTGGTTTTTGAGATTTCTGAGATTACAAAATAGTTGAAGGAAATGAAAATTAATTAAATATATATTAAAGATTATAAGCATACTTCAGATTTTTATGCGAATTCGCTTAGAATTGTACCCATTGTTGTTGTTTTGTTATTTTCTAAGATACATATTCCAATATGTGATTTTATAATATAATATAATGCATTTCCTGACATATATTAATCATCACATATTCCACTTTATATATATATATATATATATATATATATATATATATATATATATATATATATATAAATTATTGCTGTTTAAAAACAAGATTAATTTTGTTAGAGATGAAGATTTTTCGGACATTAACACATACTAACAATTTATGTCAAAGTCTTCTGAAACTCCATATACACACTTTCAGATATTATTACTGGAAGCTGGTATGGAAGAACCAGAGGTAGCTGATGTTCCGGCTTTTTCCCCTATGTTAGCAGGAAGCAATATCGACTGGAAATATCGCATGCAACCTGATCAACATTCTTGTCGATCAAGAATAGGAAAAAGTTGCGCAATGCCAAGGGGTAAAGTACGTAGATTATATTACGAGATATTACGATACTGTAATTTCTCTCCAAGAAACTATACATTATCTGACTGTTGTAATACAGAGGTACACAAATACATTCGAAAAAAGAAGATAATATTTCAAGATGTCATTGATTTTATGAATACGATACTGCTCTTATAGATGTATTGTTTGTAACCAGTTTGCAACAGATAAAAAATGGAAAATTTTTCTTTTATTTCACTGTAGAAGAGTTCTGTTGAAGTTTCTGGTATTTGGGAGATTTATTAAAAAGAAATTTATTATCCTATTTGCAGGTGATGGGTGGTTCCAGCACTATCAATTACATGATATATGTTCGTGGTAATCGAAAAGATTATGACGGATGGGCAGATGCAGGAAATAGTGGCTGGAGCTACGAAGAAGTTCTACCATATTTTCTGAAATCAGAAAACAACATGGACCCAGAGGTAATAAATTAAAATTCATGTTATCAACTAGCAAAATATTAAAGTGTAGAAAATGTGTTCTTCTTTTCCTTCTTCCTCCACTTCGTATGATTACTATTATTTTGATTGATCTGATTATAATCAGAATGAGTTCTACTCACTTTATGCTAGAGAGCAATTATATTTCATGAGATTTTTAATTTATTTATACGCTCCTTTAGATAAATTATTAACATTATAGAAACGGTACTATTTTAAAAAATCAATTAACTTAAATTTTCAATTGATTTGTAATGATCTTGGAACAATTTTCTCCGCGTTAAATATTATAACAGATTCATCTTGACTTTTGTTATTAATTATGCATCTACTATATATCAAAAATGTATCGTGACATTAAATTTATACCAAATCAGATTTTAGCGGTTTTCAGGGTGTGTGAAATAATTTGTACACTCGTTTGTTTCATCTTGACTTTTGTTATTAATTATGCATCTACTATATATCAAAAATGTATCGTGACATTAAATTTATACCAAATCAGATTTTAGCGGTTTTCAGGGTGTGTGAAATAATTTGTACACTCGTTTGGAGTCTTGTTTTGATTTTACTGCAAATACAAACTGTTTTGACGAAGAATATTTTTCTTTGACTATATATTACGAACATCTCTTCTCGACTGACTTCTCGATCTGAGTCGCACTGGAAACCGTCTTCCGAATTCACTCTGACTAAAAACTAACAATTTTTTCGAGGCTTTCACGAAATCTCAGTTTTTCTTCTGAACTTCCTAAATGGATAAGTAATTTTGTTGAAGATGACTTTCCCTTAATAGTTAATGACGCAGCAAGGTTTCTTTCGGGTTCTCATTTTTATATTCTCA
>NIPQ01044087.1:0-10606 GCA_002806875.1 Lepidotrigona ventralis hoosana | reverse complement strand
CGTCCACCCTCCCGTATTTTTTTTCTTTTTTTTTTTTTTGGATCCTCCTCGACCGAAGCCATCTCTTATTTCCCCTTCCGCCATCGACAAGATGTCGTCTCAACCTAGCTCGATGGACTCGATTAACTTTGCTTTATTTTACTGGAACTCGGCTCAACCCTTCAACTATGTCAAAACAATCGATTGGTCAGTTTTTTTTTTATCGAAACTTTTTACACCTACAACATGTAAATGATTGTGCTTTTGGAGATTTGAATGCTTGTCGAGCTACTTGTAGTGTTTATCACAAGTATTTTAATAGTTCTTTGCATGCAAATTAATGAAAATGCACGTGTAACTGCTGTCGCCTTTCTATTTTCTATTCTCTCTCTCTCTCTCTCTCTCTCTCTCTCTCCAACAGGGTGAAAATCTTAATGCACGCGATGTTCTTTTAGAAAGAGGAGCCAATCGAAGACAAAAACAACGATTCAGGAATATCACCTGATCATTACACGAATAATTCCGCTTCGTCGAGGAGCAGAACAACGTCGTCGTCCACTGCTAATTGCAGCTTGTCACCGGAAAGCGCGATCTCTCACGATTGGAACGGCATGCAGAACAACAACACGTTCGAGTGTAACTCGCAGAATGGCGATCTGTCTGGCGATCCGTATGGGAAACAGCACATCGTGATCGAACATCAGCCGGAACAGGCGATGAATGATGTTTCGAACACGATGAAACAGTCCAGCGAAGACTCGGATCTCGGCCAGGACCTGTTACAATGTCCCGTTTGTACGTTCACATCGCTAAACAGGTAATCTATCTGTTTCTTATTTTATTGCAATGCAAACACAGAGAAAGGCAAATCGAAGAAACTGTTCCTTCTTTCGCAGAATAACGTTCGCCGAGCACTTGACCACCCATTACGCGGCGAAGTTCGAGGTGTCGGATTTTGTGAAATCGGTGTTCAATCAGCTGTCGGTTCAAGACGAGAACAGAACGTCGCCGAATCAAGGTGAACGCTCGGAACAGGAATCGGAAGAGACGGACGAGCAAGGGCTGCGAGTTCCACGATTGAATTCTCAAGGGAAAGTGAAAACTTTCAGGTGCAAACAGTGTAACTTTGTAGCAATCACGAAACTCGAATTTTGGGACCATAGCCGCAGTCATATCAAAGCAGAGAAGCTTCTGACTTGTCCGAAATGCCCTTTCGTCACCGAGTACAAACACCATCTCGAATATCATTTGCGCAATCATTTCGGCTCGAAACCGTTCAAATGTGATAAGTGTTCGTATTCATGTGTGAATAAATCTATGCTTAACAGTCACTTGAAGTCGCATTCTAACGTTTATCAGTATAGATGCGCTAACTGTTCTTATGCTACGAAGTATTGTCACTCCTTGAAACTTCATTTACGAAAGTACTCGCACGAGCCGGCCATGGTGTTAAACGCGGACGGTTCTCCAAACCCACTGCCGATTATCGACGTTTACGGGACACGTCGCGGCCCTAAGCCGAAATCTCAGGCCAAATCTCAAGAAAACGCTACCCAATCGAATCAATCGACAGACGACAACAACACGCAGGCCCCGGTGACTTCTTCACAACTCAGTCCGTCCGAGGTCACCAGTCCGTCGCCCGTAAACCACCATTTGCCAAGTTACCCAGTGAATGGCATTGACGTTGTGAGTAGTGGTACCGCCCCTATAAACGGTTTAAGTGGACTCATGCAAAACCAGTCGATGATGGCATTCTCCTACAGTCAATTACTTCCTAATTTAACGTTCAAACCGTTCATAACCAACGAGGACAACAACATCGACAAACAATTGGATCACATAAGGTCCAATGTGCTTATGGAGTATTTCAGAACGATGGACGAGGAGAGTATGCAGGAGGATGCACCGCAAAATCTGGTGGTCCGATGTCCCAATGGGGACAATGTTCCGTCCAATAGCAGTATTACCGAGGAGGTATCTGACAATACGGTACAGAAAGAGGTGGAACCATTTCTTGGGGCAACCAGCTGCTTGCCGGACGCGACCGAAAGCATGGACTTTAAGTACGAGCCGTTGGACTTGAGCAAATCCAACAACGCGAACATCGAGAAATCACCCGCGAAACAAAAGACCGGCACCAGCAGACGGAAGGGAAAGGCTGTGAAACTGGATCATCGGGTGCTCGAGGAAGACACGACGGACGACGAACAACAAGAGGAGCTACAAGAACAGTCATTCGGAGAACAGCAACAATCATTCCAGACTTTAACTGCTAACAAGGAATGTAATTTCGGGATGAATCACGAGTTTACTTGTCAGTACTGCGACATTATATTTGGCAATGTTGTGATGTACACTGTTCATATGGGATACCATGGTTACAAGGACCCATTCACTTGTAACATGTGCGGCCATCAGTCTTTCGACAAGGTGTCCTTCTTCCTTCACATTGCCAGGTCGAAGCACTCGTAGATTAAACGGACAAGCAAGATCGGGGTGCGTCCTCACGGAGTGGAATTGGAATGATTCTTCTTCGAATTTTGTTCGGTTTTGTTCTTGCATCTGTCACACAAAGTCACTGACAGAGAGAGATTCTTGCTTTCTTTTAACGCTTTCGACGAATACGACGCGATGGATTGCAGCTCGTTAATGAAAATATCAGTTTTTTAAACAGTTTGATCTGTGGAAATATCATACTGAAAGTATCGAAGCAATTGAGTACTCATGTACCTTTAATTAACAAATGTTAACGATATATGATGTTTAATTAATATCTCGTTAAATTTATATGCATAGATATTATTATGTAAGCGTTAATAATATATATATATATAATATATTGATTAATTGATTAATATCCACATGTATACATAATAATATCTATTCACATAAAAACGAAATATTAGTCAATTAAAATATTATATACCGTTAACATTTATTAATTAAAGGTACATGAGTACTCAATTGCTTCGATACTTTCAGTATGATATTTCCGCAGATCAAACGAACTGTTTGAAAACTGATATTTTCACTAAGAAGCCCACCGTAGGTTGAATTTCGAATGATTCAATCCCGTGTCGAAATGCGCACAAGTGCAATGGCAACTTTTCTGTAATTCATCGCGTCGTATCTGTTAAAAAAGAGCAAGAATCTATATATATACATGTATATAATATTCATATTTTATATATATATATATATATATATATATATATGCATATATTTTTGTACTAATGAAAGAAATATTCTTTATTTGCTAATATTTCGCACGACGTTTAATATCTCTTTAAAATGTCCCGGGAAGAGACATAAAATGTCTCCGAAGCCCGGCTCGTTGGGGACAAGAGTCGAAACTTTTAATTTGACAAAGGGGCTGAGTAACGTAATCGAAGAAATATTTTTTCAGTGTACAGTTTTCTACATATCGTGAAAAAAAGAATACGATTATTTTACTTGGCCCTAAGAGTATTCACTAGTTAGTAGAAGTTTTATTTTGTTAACGACTCTAGTCCCAGGGAACGACCGCTTGCGTCGATAAACCGATAATGAACTGTAAAATATTTGTCAAGAAGCTAATATCACGTTAATACCTGACCGACGTGATGAAATCATAATATATTTCTTACAATAATTCTAGTCAGAAAGACCACGATGCTCAGAATGTGGATACTCAGAATGCCTATCTATCTCTTTACCTTTCCTTTCTTCCTTTCTTTCACTTTTTCCTTCATTTTTCGTTTCAGTTTCTATTTTTGCTTTCTTTGTATCACAACGGACGACACGTCTGTGACGAGTAAGCGGACTAACGTTGAAGTAGATCGCAACTTTTCTTTTTACAAAGGCTTGCGTCCTTTTCGTTTTTTTCATTTCAAAGATAAAATTAAATAATTTCTTCCTTTTATTTTTCTTATTTTTTTCCTTTTTTTTTTTTTATATCTGATGACCGATTACTTTTCTTGACCGTTTGCTTTAACGTTACTCGCGAATCTCGTATCAGTTATTGCACGTGGTCCGGCGTGATATTTACTATCCTCTCAAATGCTTTCATGAAAAATGTGTCTGTGTTAAGCATTAAGTGCAATCTGTGTGCTGGACTTGCTTCCCTCATCGATTCCCCATTTCTGTTACATGAAATTTTGTTCGTCTATTAAATTTACGCAATTTTTTTTGTTTCATGAAATGATAAACAAGATGAACCCAGCGTGCGCTTAATTATAATGACAGTCAATCAATAAATCAACTCCGTTTGATTACAATAAATCAATTAATAAGTTAAATAGTGTAGTTTAACTTAATTATGATATTTCGACAAATTCCTACCGACAAAATGCACAAATTATTATCTAAGAGCTGAGATCAAAATTCCATAATGAACGCGCGATCACGGCGTAGGACTCGAGCCTTCACAAATTTCTTTACGATTGAACGAATATAAGTGAATTAATTCAGGAAGCATTCACTTATCGCGATATTACAAATCCTTATTATTTCAATTTTTGATCTCAACAATTTCTAAAATTTTTTTAAACGATCAATGCTCTTAAAAAATAATTTTGAAGAAAAAAAAAATTCTTATCGGCTCATCGGCCGTTTGTCGTACCGTTCATGTTAGGCGAGAAATATCTTTTGCATCATCGAAAAGATATTTCGCTGGCCTCGTTAAATGGACCCTGCAGGTATGTATATTATTTACGCACTTTATATTTCAATTTTCGATCTCAACAATTTCCAAAAATTTTTTTAAACGATCAATGCTCTTGAAAAATGATTTTGAAGAAAGAAAAGAAAAAAAAATTCTTATCGGTTTATCGGCCGTTTGTTGTACAATTCATGTTAGGCGAGAAATATCTTTTGCATCATCACAGTTCGAAAAGATATTTCGGTGGCCTCGCTAAATGGACCCTGCAGGTATGTATATTATTTACGCACTTTATACATTATAAATACACTTTTGTCATCTAATATATCGTGCCTAGATGAATAACAATCGAACGATATTATGATTTCTCGAATGTATTAAAAATGTCTTTCTTTTTTCGTCAATGAAAGAGCGGGAAAGAATAAAGCTAACGAAACGTATCGAAACAAATGAAAATCGAGTCTTTACAATTCTTCGTGAAGAGTAGCCAAACGGATAGTCGAGTGAATTTAAAATATCTCGCAATCAGTCACTAGAAGTTGCACTCGCAATAAGTTATACTCGGATTACGTCGTTTATCGATGTCGTACTGGAATTACGTGAGAACTGCGTGGACGCCAGACGTCATCGGCCCGATATACAAGAAACACAGCACCAGTTTTCGGGAGGTTAGACCTTTCTTTCTCTGTCTTCTATTTTCGTTCAACCAGCGTACGACGTTCGTACGAATGAAACAATCAGGTTCTGAACACACACCGGAATCACAACTGTGTTCAAACGATGGCGACTTTCGTCCCCGACGAGCTGATATACCAGGGCGACTTATCCACGATGATTTTCCATAACTTCAACGCGGTCATGGCGACCGTAAGTACGACGCAATTGTTCAACATGCACAAGAAATATGCCAGCGCGGAGAACGGCGGTAGCCACGCTCTCTTCTCTCTTCTAAACAGTTACATAAAAATCATCATCGAAGAAGTGTACTTCACCCACGGGGACGTGTTGAAATTCTCTCGTACGTATTTGCTTCGTTTCACCACTTGTTAATACCAGAGAGAACGGGAGGTAGAGAAAGAATTTGCTGAGGAGAGCAACAACCTGTTCCTCTCTAGAAGATGATCTGCTGGCCATGTGGAAGGTCAGTAAGGACGAGTTCGTTTCGAAAATGGTGCACCACGTGATCTTATGCGCTCAACGGATCCAAGAAGCCATTACTCAAGCAAAGAGCGAAATCCCTGGTCCAAGTTTGAATGGTAACGTTCAGCTAGACGTAGGCCACAGTTGAATCGAAGTTCGAAACGTGAGATGTGTCTGAACGTTGACAGTGAACGTGATCATCTCCGCTGGAGAGGTAACGTTTTCGATAATCGGCGACGACAGGGCCAGACACTTTCTAATAGCTGGCAGCCCGGTCGAAGATCTTAAATACGCGAGAAGAATCTGTTTACCAGGCGATCTTGTGTTGTCTTCCAGCGCTTGGGAACATTGCTCTCCCAGCCAGTACGAGTACGTTATCAAGGATCCGAATAACATCAAGGTGCGAGTAATTCGATTTGACCTCGAGTATCGAGAACTTTCGAACTCTCAGTTGGTGTCGTTGGAACCGTAGATGATCGGAAATTTTCGAAATTATATCTGATTTTATTTCTATGTATTGCATCTTTTACATCGACAGAGATCGCTAATGGATCGCGATTAGATTAGAGTAGCTGGAGAGTAGCTGAAGAATTTGAATTTAAATTGATATTCATCACAAAAAAGTGTTTATTGCTCCGACGGTACAAAAGTCGTACATCGAAATCATTGTTGACGCTCGTTTATTAAATCGGTAGATTATTAAAGTACTCGGACCGACGAAATTGCCAAGAATAAGTATCGAAATGATAAAGGCTGTACCGCCTGATCAACATCTCAAGACATCGGACGTATCGATTGCCATCGACACCGAGATTCATCACGTTTCCTTCCACAGTAAAAATCATTCTCGATTCAATTGAGCAAATTAATTGCAGAAATGAAACAAGTTAATTAGTTAACGATCATGCTTTGCAGTGAGAGATTCCATAATTGACGCGTTGCGCCCAAATATGGCCACACACTTGAAGACTTACATATCAAAAGCAGTGCTGACGGCGGTAAGTCTCGCAATTTCTCCGTGGAGAATCTTGCGCGCGACAAAATTCGTTGCGTTCCCAGATCGAGAACGAAGAATCGTTGCTGTATTTAACGGAAGTGAGGCAAATCACCGCGGTCCGCATCGCTGTGGTTCCGAACGAATGTACCGTCCACGAGTTGATCTCTCTGGCAGACGAGCTCTTTAAAATTATTCAAAAGTATCTTTTGTTGTTTGTTATTTTATCAAAAATAACTGTACATATGTTTTTAAACATATGTACAGTGAAGAGCATAACTGAAAAGATGAGAAGTTGTCGATACTTTGAATCGTTACAACCTCGTGGAAAAAAATTATACAACAATCTACTTGGTCGCGAAATGACGAAACGTTAGGACTCCTTGAATTTTAACTCTAATGTTTGAAGTTCAATAAAATGACGAAAACAAAAAAAATCGTACAGAGGATCGTGCGTAGAGGGGAAACTTTAGTCTTCAAGACCAAATTTTTACGATTTCTTTTTTTCTTTTTTCAAAGAAAAGAACACTTTCTTCGTTCGCTACATAATGTTAAAATCTCTAAAATGAGAAGGGAAAACAAATTCACGGCTATAAGTATATCAGGAGTATAAGTTTTTCATGCTTTCAAGTGAAAGCAAGCACGTTGTTAAACAATTCATTTTACGAAGTAAAATTCCATGAGAACGCTTTGTATTCGTCAGAATACAGACGATAGCACGGCGAAATTTTCTTACGAAACACAAACATCCTACCAAACATTATATACAGTCCTTTGTTTGTATTCTACATGCAAATAGCTATTATTTATAGTAAAATTGCCATGCGTGTGTTCAGTTTTCCTCGCCACTGTGGTTGAGATCGTTCCTTCAGATCGGTTGCGAAGTGATTTTGATTCTTTGTCGCAGTATAATTCAAGCATACTTTGGATGCTCGGACATGGCGTATTTGTACGAGAAGGACATCTCGTTTCAAATTATATACGGTATAAAGGGCTACAATAGTGACGACGAACACGATAACGCGAAGAATGGATTATTGTCCGCGTTTCACATAATGAAAGAGATAAGACGCATTCGCAATGTCAAAACGATTCTCATCGGCGTCTCGACCGGTAATCACTCGCAAACACGTACAAATTTTCCAACTTGTTGAATTACTCTTTCACATCGAATTTCCAACTTTCAACGAACTTTTTCAATTACTTGACAGGGATGGCATTCTGCGGAGTAATCGGCCATAGTGTCAGAAGGCAGTATATGGTTTTCGGTACGCCTGTCGATAAGGCCAGTTCGTTGATGATGGTTTCGTTCGACAAGGTCTGCGCCTTCAAAAGTTTTTCAACGTCATTTCTCTCGTCTATCGCCACGAGATCTAGAAAAGAAATATCCTTATCGTAGATATTTTGCGACTACGAGACACTTCTAAGCAGTGGCTTGCCCAAAGAGAAATTTCGTACGCGGGGTATGAAGATATTGAGGAAAGTCGGGAAATGCCACGTTTATGAATTCCTGGATGAACAATCGTAATTTCTTCAACTCTTGTCAATGAATTTACCAGTGTTCCGCTTAATATTGTTCTTTCGCGTTTATTTGAATATTCATTCTCCCAGGAGACTCAGATTATTGTCGAACTTGGAATACGTCTATCCCATTCTTGGACGATACAAGGAAATGGAATACTTCAAGAACATCTTGGACGATATCGGGGTGCAAGGGCGAGTTTATGCTGGATTGCTCATCGAAGTGCGGATCTTAATATATTTTCTTAATAATTCGTCAATCGATGGATCGCGGATTTTTATACGTTTTAAAGTTCAAAGGAAGTTGAAATTAGAAACAATCAGAAATAATATTATCTAATATATCGAGATGTTCCATATGTTTTTGCGTTTTTCCAATTTCCCATTTTATGCATAAATGTATAAAAATCAACGGTCCAGCGATTCTCGAGAAAGTCTCATTTTCGACGAATCGTTCAGGGCCCCGAAAGATGCGGCAAGTCGAGGATTCTCGACGCTTTCGTTACGATCGTACGAAACAGACAAATAAAGCTCGTTCAACTTTCTTTACATCCGTCCTACGTGGAGAAGGTTTACGCTACACTGTACGACGTGTTCCTACAAGTAAGTTCAACAACAATTTTACAATTCGCCTTTTCTCTCTAAATGCGCTCGAAGCATGGCGAATCTTCCTTTGATATTCGTATATCTAGCTTTTCGACGCTGAAAATTTCTCGACCATCAAGAACCGCGAGAAAATTATATCGCACAAACTTTCCGACATAGTACAGCCAGAAGATTTCTGTTACCTGAACACCATCATGAGAGTACAGTTCCCTTTGTCGAAGCAATACTGCGAGGACAACGACTGGCAGCGTCACAAGAAGACCATCGACATGTTCGATTTGATATTAAACAAGGTTGAGGTTTAACAACGATATGAATAATTATCTCCGTAAAGTTCAAAAACGTTCATACTCTGAGCCTGAATATACATGAATATTTTCTATAAATATTCTGTTATATTATTAATATTGTAAATATTGTAAATATTCTGTTATATTATTAATATTGTAAATACTATTACGAAACTGTTTTAATTCAGGTAACCGGCTACGTATGCATCCTTTTGGACGACATACAATACATGGATCTCCTATCCTGGCAGTTTTTATCCTACGCCTTGAACAACAGTTGCGTGGTTCTAGTTATGACGGTGACGGGACACGTCCCGTGGGACGATTTGTCTCGAGTCGAGAACAGCATCTTCCGGGACAAGAGACTGATGATCAAAACGTTGGATGACTTGGAGCCTAAATACTTGACAGCGTTCGCTTGCCAATTCTTGAACGTCGTCGCAATTCCCAGCACTATCGACAAGTAATTTCGTTTCTCAGTCTCTCTTCTTTCTCTGTTTTTCAAAATTTCGTCGCGTCCAAGTCGCTATCAGTATCGCTGTTCCTCCGTTTAGAGTCCTACAGCAACGTAATAGAACTGCGATCAGCTGGTGCGAGGCGTTTCTAATGTCAGCTATACAAGTGAACGCGTTGGAGGTTGTCATGATATCACCGGCGGAAGCGGCTCAGCATGATCTCGTTTACCCGGAACAGTTGCTGTTGTCGAAGATCCCGGCATACCTGATGCCTGAGGAAATAGCACCGCCATTACACTGGACGCAAATGAGCGAACTGGCCGTGTGCATACTGTCGAAGAAAGCAAAAGGTTCCATCGAACTTAACCGAGACACAACAGGTGGCTTGGAATTTCATCCTTACCCTCAATTAACTTACAGACGATTAGTGTGTTTGTATAATCCGGATTAGACTAGTACTTTACACATTTAGACACGGCTAGTAGATTACTAAACGTCATTTTGCACTCTGCTTACTAGAAGTCGGCAGTGAAATTAGATTCAAACCGATTAGAAAGAAAGTAAATATTTAATTGTCAAACGTTAGGCCTGAGGATTGACATTTACAACAGAATGAACCCCTACGAGCAAGCTTTCATTAAGTGTGCGGCAACTGTGGGCTACAGCTTCCAATGCAAAATGCTGGACACCGTGATGGCCAACGCTACGCCGATATACACGTTGAAAGGAAAGAAATAGTCATTCACCATTGAAAACGTATTTCGCAATTATTATACATATAATCTCCTCGTTCACTTCAGCCGTGGCAGAGATGATCAGACTGAGGATCTTAGAGTGCGCTATGATTCAGAAGAAGTTCTACTACCTGAACGATTCGTTCTATTACGTAATGAAGAAGCGGAGGACGTTTAGCAATATGCATCATTTGGTGACTTGCGATTGTCAATCGACCAGTTCGTTCGACTCGAAACACACACGA
>NIPQ01044068.1:0-10737 GCA_002806875.1 Lepidotrigona ventralis hoosana | reverse complement strand
CCCTCGGAAATTCTCTCTTTCTCGACTCGAGACAACTTTTAATCTGTCGAGTGCGAGAATACTCGAAGAGGAAGCTAATTCGAATTACCACGTTGGTATTCTTTCGATCAAAAAGCGTGAGAAAAAGCTTTTCACAGTGTCGTGTATTTCGAATTTTTATTGAGTCATCTCTGCGAACTATTGTCAGATATTTGTAATAACAAACTATTAACTTTGTTACCATTATTCATACTCGGGGGTGTAGAATTTCTTTTGTTAAAAAATGAAGAAGTCGCACCAAGCTAGAAACAATAAAATAATACGTGTACAACGTGTTATGAGAGCTGAGTTACGAGTCGTCAGGAGAGTATTTGCATGCGAACAGCGTCGAACGAGTTCGACACTTTCGAACATGGGGGAGGAAAAAGAATTTACGCGCCCCATTAGCGTCCGGACGGTGGTCAAATGTTTTTGTAAAGCTGTCGCTGTTTTCGGGGTTTTATCGTGGCGATCGTTGCGAAACTTTTACATTCTCGTCCTGGCGATGATTCACTCGTCGGACTAGGGACTAGTAATCAGGGACGAAACGTTGCGCAAAAGCCCGCGACCGAAACACACGAGGGAGTGGATACCCCCCCCCCCCCCACTCCCGTTCGTATCGTGCGAAAGGTTTTTCGATTTTACGATTCAATTAACTTTTTTTCTTTTTTTTCTTCTTTTTTTTCAATTTGCATTAATGTCGTGGCAAGGGACGCGCAATCGAATTGCTCGTATAAATAAAATTTCATTCTTCCGGGCTCGGTTTGAAAAAGAGTTTTAGTTCTACAGAACTGCTACTCGTAAAATTCAGTAGTAGTTTATGTGGTTAAGTTCGAGCCTGAAAATTGGCGGAATAGTTAAAATGCATAGGGAAACTTTTAAACGCTGATGTAGGGTTGGCGATACTTATGTATGTGTACTTTTTTTTTTCATCTAATTCTGGGAATTGACTTTAAAAGAGTTTTGTGCGTACACGATCCAGCAGGAAACTTAACGTAAAAGAGTAGAGACTGTTACATCTTGATTTTTCTTCTATGATCACCACGCAGATTAAAAGTCTCCTCGCGTAATAATTACACAACGAAATAACTTAAATTTGAAATACAATTTCCAATTAAAATAGCGTCCATTATTTCGATCGAAAACAGCAACGAATTTCCACATTTCATTTTTACGAAAGAAAAAAAGAAAGAAAAGAAAGTGAAACAAAGTAAATAATTGCAGATGATGATGCATCGACACCATTTTCTTATTCTAAAACGTAAATTTGAAATTTGAAATATCAAACACAGCTTCTAATACAATTCATACTCTGTTCTTAAATTAAAAATGTAACATATACATAAAATTTTCAGTAAAACTAATGTCCAACTAGTTTCTCTGATCGAGAACAGCAAGGAACCGTTACTTCATTTTCGCAGAAAGAAGCAAAGTATAAAAGTATGTATTGCCGTATCGTTCAAATTAATTACGAATGATGATGCATCAACACGGCAGCGTTTTCTTATTCTAAAACTTCAAAACTCCGTCCGAGTTTCCAAGTCGGAGATTTTACAAGCTGTTGTTGCTGTTCCCCTCGGCGAACAATCGCCCTTAATATCGGATCGCGCGTAGCGAACGTGTGATACGCGCGTACGAGAGAGAGAGAGAGAGAGAGAGAGAGAGAGAGAGAGTACACAGCACGTTGGCGCGCTACGGTAGATAAGGTTTACAACGCGATAACCGATAGGAAGGCATACGACGATATATCCCTCGCGTGTGTGTCGGCCTCCACGATAAAGCTTCTATCGTCTTGCCTTGTCGTTCCAGTTCGAGGCTGCGAACCGGCGAACCGCTTCTCGTGACACGTTGCACGATGATCCACGCGAACCGCGGCCGCGTTTATTGCCGCGAATCGATCGTGGATCTCCGCCTCGGCGGTCCGATCGTGGCGGAAGGAGAACACTTTTCATTAAAGTTCCGCGGGGAGAGAGAAATTGGGCCACTCGCGTGCGCGCGCTCGATTAAGGCGACGACACCATCGGAAATTCCGGAAACTTCCGCTCGATATATTGGTTTTAAAGTTCCCCGGCTCGGAGTTATCGAGAGGAGATTAATAAAAAAGGAGGGGAATAGGGCGAGCGAAGAACGTGTGCTCGATAACGCGAGTTTTATTACCGAAGGCCCGGGTGATAGGCGGCGCGGTGGAAATTACGCTTGGAAATTGGGTAATTTATGAAATTCTCCCTTGACAAAGGAATTCCAGAAGAATTTAAGGCCGTATTTAAGAAGGTGGTTTCGTTCGTTTTGAATTGCTTCTCTCTATTATTATTACTTTTTTCCCTTTCTCTTTCGGAGGGAGAGTCGAAACTAGGTTTCGACGAGATCCGTTTTCGTTTCATCTNTTTTTTTTTTTTTTTGTTTTTTTTTTTTTTTTTTTTTTTTTTTTTTTTTTTTTCTTTGCACAGAGGAAGGAAATATAACGTTATTGTTTCATGGATGGGATTTTTCGCTTCGTCTTTTGACAGCAAAAGTCATGGATTTGCAAGTACAGTTTTTAGATATAAAGTCAATCTCTTCCTCTCTCTTTCTCTTTCTCTTTTCTGAATTAAAGGATCGCTCTTTAACAAATAATTTTTACACAAATTCAGAGTCGTGTTCGACAAAGTGGAGACCACGTGTCAATGACAGTACGCTCGAAAAGCTCGGGACGAATTATTTTCGCATCGTAAAACGCGTGCGTCGCAAATGTTCGAGACTGATTTAATAGTCGTTTGTCCCTTTTATCGCGTAACCTTCGAGAAGGGAAGGGAGGAAGACTCAACGTGACGAGGACGGACGGTGAATCGAGGCCATTCTCACGGAATTACGCCGAAAGCTCCATAAAAATTATTTTCCACCGCGGACAGCTCGTCTTCCAATTTATTCCCATTCGACTCGCTCCCGATACATATTCAAGAATCGATATTCCCCGCCCCTCTGAAAAAAATTCTTTTGTGCCAAATATTGGAATTGCTTTTTTCCTCGAAAGCTGCCTTTGTGCTCGCAAGCCACGCAAACCGAAAGCGGGATGAAAAGAGCACGTGGATGTCATGCAGGTAACACGTAAGCGCCACCCTTCATCCCCCCGTTTCTTTCTTTCTCTTTCTGGTTCACTTTCCCCCCTTCCTCCTTCTGCCATTATTTTTTTCTTCTCTCTCTCTCTCTTCTTTCTCTGTTCCAATCCATGAAAATTAGGGCAATGACCGAGATAAGGGCGACACCACCACGCGACCAACCCTCTGCCGGGTTTCGACCCTTGTTAGCGCGACCCAGTACCGACTCCTGGCATAACCAGGCACCAGAAACGCTGAAATCGTACTCCCATTAGTTCCGGAAACCGTGGCAGAACGATATTGTTGCGGAACATTATTTTAAGCACACGCGAACGTGAATGCACCGAGCAGCGACTTATTGCCCAGCGAGATATGCCGTACTCTTGGCGGCGGATACTTTCTGACCGGGAAACAATAAAAGATTGAAATGAGGAGAATCAAGAGCAATGGAGGCAGAGCAATCGTCGATTGCCTTGAAATTGCCACGTTCGTGCTGGTAACACGCTTCTAATTGACACGTTTGCGCGTATAAATCGATAAACAGGTTTCCCACGGGCGAAAAAAAGTCCACGAAAGCTGTATGCATCGATGGCAGCAATTTGTTGCCTCGGAAATGNTTCTTATTTTTATTTTATTTTTTTTTTTTTTTTTTTTTTTTTTTTTTTTTTTTTTTTTTTTTTTTTTTTTTTTTTTTTGGTTTTTTTTTTTTTTTTTTTTTTTTTTTTTTTTGTCTCTTCCTCCTGTCGTGCTTTTTCGGATTGATGGATCATCGACGTACAACGTCCTTTTCTTTTCTTCTTTCTTTATTCCTTTTGATTTTCAAATACACAAATTTCTCGCATTTAATTTAATTTCCTACGCGAATTTTCTACGATTGAAAGCACGACGAACTTGGAGAAAGGGAGAGAGAAGCAAATAAAGTGGAAGCGGTAATTGCTAAAGACCCGTTTCTCCTTTTTCGCGTCGAACCACGGATGTAACCGAAACGAAACGAAACGAAACGCATGCATTGCTGCCGATTGCGCGCGAGTCTTTCTTTTCTTTTTTCTTTCCCCTTCGTGGAGAATTTTTCCCCGGTGCCGGGTTGCAAAGACCCCGGCGTTGGTGGGTATTTTTTTTTTGTCGGAAAACTGGGTCGGACTTATTTAAAAACGAATTCGACCGGCCAGTTACGAAGTCGCCAGCGGCGTCAAACGTGTCACTGGAACAATCATCGATTTTCGTCTGCAATCGTGCAGGCAAATGTAACACACTTGGGAAATGCAATCACCGATTCCATTCCCGGTCATTACAAAACCGATGCGAAATCGAAATTACGAAAAAAAAAGAAAAAAAAAAAAGAAAAAAGGAAGAAAAAAAGAGAAAAAAAGAACACGCTTCGCGCTCGGAACGAGTACAGAGAGAGAAAGAGAAAACGCGGAAAAAGAAAGAAAGAGAGGAGAAATCGTATCAAAGAGATACCTCCACCATTGTTGTGTGCACGTTCCATCGAATCAGCAGACGGAAAATAAACTTACAATCAAAGAACAACAATGATCGGTCGCTAACTTCGTTCCGCTGAGAACGAGGGAAGGAGAGAAAAGGAGAGATACCAGGAGAGTTGAACGAGAGAGAGAAAGAGAAAAAAACCGACAAAGACGATACGACAGCTTCGGAGGGCAGAGTATCCACCTCCTCGACAAACGGATCGATACACTCGGTAAACGATAAACGCGTTTAAATAAAGCGCCGAATCCTCCTCTCCGCTGTCTCTTGAAGAGGGGGAGAGAAGACTCGAGAAGTCCCAAGCGGAGGAGACACGCTGCGACCGATTGCCGACGGGTGGTAGAAAACAGCTGGATGGGTGAACACACACTCGAGGCGTAGCTGGTACCGGGGAGGACGATGCGTGTTTCCAAGCACGCTATTTGTTGCGTGGCTCGCCACGTGCCGCGTGTCCAGATATGTATTCTGTTTGAACGAAACGTTGCTCAGCAGATACACACTTTGTGTGTCATTACAGTCAGAGTGACGCACCATCCGCCTGCATCTTGGCGCGATAATGTGCTGCGACACGTGCTCCTTGCCATGTCGTCCGATACACCAACGATTTCATCCAATATTGCCCGAACGATATTACGCGACTACCACGTGGACGTTCGACACTAACGAATTCCTTGGACGTCGTAACGTTTCGATGAGCTTTCGAAGTTTTATAGGAGATAAAAAGGGAACAATGCGTAATAGCCCGGTAAGAGAAAAAGGAACGTCGCTCCCGATGGTAAGTGGCCCTTCGACTTTGATTCTCTCTCTCTCTCTCTCTCTCTCTCTCTTGAAAAAGAATTCCGATTCCAATCGATTGGCTATCTCTCGTGTCCAATTCTCTAATCTTTCAACGTTTTTCAACTCGAGGTTGTTTCAAACTGTCGAGTCTCTTTCGCTTCTCGGTGTTCTCGATAAATATTTCGCGTTGCTTCAACTGCAAATTCAGCTGCGAATCCGTAGTAGCAAGGATAGCCAGTGGAAACGGATAGATCAGCCGGCACGCGCAATTGAACAAAGCCCGGGCTGGCCTCTCTGACAACTAATAACGGTAATACCGGCGTAAACTTTCGAAACAAGTCGACCGCCAAGGTATACACGAAATTAATGTCACCGGGGGTTATCGCATGGACGGAAGGCATGGTTGACGACCTTTCCCTCGAGTTCTGAAAGCGTCGCGAGCCCCTCCGGTTCGCTGGTTCGCCTCCGATGAAACCCCGAGGTTGCAAGCACCTCGTAAACTGGCCACATTTCGTCGCGGCGTTTCGCCGCATTATCCAGCCGTTTCTCTTTTTAATTAAACTTAACGACTCGTTGCTCCTCCGACTCGGTCTCTCGAGGAAACGTTCGCTTTCGTACGTCCGCTTAAGCTCGTTCGCGTTGTTGGTCGATTGTCGATCGACAAAAACAGGCTGATGCTTAGCTGCGACCCATATTTGGATGACAGTCAAGTTGACCATTAGGCGATGAGATCCTATTTTTAAATCTTCAGGCAGGGAATGTTCAGTGGGTAATAGAAGGAATATTTATTAGAAAAATGAATTTTCAATAAGCAAGTCATTTTTAAATTAAGCCAATTAAATTCGATACGAAATAACGATAATATAACAATAATATAGTGAATTTTTTGAATTATTCTGAAGTAGTAATTACATTATTTACATGCAAATTCTCTAGTCTATACTCGAGGGGTGCAAAAAAATAATAGTTGAAATGAAAGCTTCTAATTCGACAAGCTAACACTTGATCGCATAAAACAAAGGAACAGAAAACAAAATAAAGCATAAAAACAATAAAATTGCCTGAGGATTCGACGATCAATGTGTTAATCATGGCGAGCACGAGTTTTTATTAATATTTATTCTACCGATAAAAATATCGTGCGGTTTTGATGTCGTGATCAAACAATCAAAACTGATTGTAACGCCAAAATAGCGTATATTTATTTAAGATGTACTTGAGGGTAAACTCGATTAAACTGACAATGAGCTAGATAGATTCTACATGCATCCTCTTTGCTATTCGTTCTCCTTCTCTGGTACCTTCGATATTACATTATATTATTTTACAACTCAGCATCGTCAGCAGGCCATCTTGATCTTCACTACAATGTCTCGACTGATTTGCTTCGTCCACTTATTACACATAGATTTTACAATTGTTAAGGACTTGCTGGAAGTTCATAGAACTGAGAGAACGTGATTTGTTCGTTGTCGAGAACCGGAAAATTTGGACGTGTTAATGGTGTCAGGTGGAACATGATTTATCGACCGTTGACTCGATATGATAATTTGATGTTCGCACGATACGATATCGATAGCCATGAGTCGATGTAAATCAATAGAATGGCTTCCGATGTAATTCAATGCCGACGTCAGACTAGCTGTAGGGATAGATTATGACAGCCCTGTTGTCACGAGAGCCAATGCGATTCCTGGAGTTGTGCAACTTGACGTACAGCTCCGTGCAGAGATCTTGAAATAGAGTCGAAACTATTATGATTATTAATTCCAAAAGAATTGACTAAACGCTTTTACTAAACGTCGTCTGCTTCATAGAATCGTACTCTTAACTGATCAACGATTAACCAAGAATTAAACAACAATTATTTTCAAGCCGAATTATTACGTCAATTTCACATTTCGCTTCAATTGATATTAAATTGACATTAAACGTAATTTTTGTTTTATTACCGTGCTTTAGAGACGAATGTCTGGATTTAAGTAGTACAACCATCGAACAAGTCAGACGTAAGTGGTTGGTTTCAGCCCAGCGTTGAAACGTGGATATCGCGCGTCAAATTATTCCATTTTTTTTTTTTCCTTCTGGTGGAACAGCGACGATGGTGATGGAAAATGTACTCGGTACTCGAGCCTGTCGACAGGGTATTTTTGGTAATTCCAGCGAACGCGTTAGACCCTCCCATTTATGTGTCCCGAGCAGTCGGCGCGGCATTGTCGTGTAACTAATGGAAATTTAAGCCCGTCCGTGAATCCAGCCTTCACTCCTCACTGGCATGCGTGTCACGTATCACTTTCCACCGAGCCTTCAACAAACACGCCTGTTTACGATATCCTCGGATGATAACAAGCAGTCTTATCTCGTATTGTCGTTCAACACGAATTTGTTGCTGCAGCCGCTAACCGCGACTAATTTTTCTCTTTCTTTTTCTGTTTCAGGTGAGTTCGAAATCCGCGCACGTGTCCATATCTCTGATCCCCGACTGTTTAGAGGGAAGTCCTGTTGGTAATCCTGTTTCGCACGTGTTATCAACTTTTTCGAAAATGTTCAACGCGAATTTTGCCTTTGAACAGAGATTTTTGAGATTTCAATGATACTCCAGCGAGAGAGAGAGAGAGAGAGAGAGAGAGAGAGAGAGAAGAATACCATTCATTCGACGTGAGCTACACTAATTGGTTCTTACGGTCTGGCTTCAAGACAGAGAAAAATAGGATCCCGTCCAATCTTATTATCTTCTTCGATAGACGAAGAATAGGTCTCTTCGCAGACCTAGGCAGACCGAGATGACACCGGAGTGTCTCCTAAAGTCACGACAACTCGATCTCGACGAGGACTGAAGTATCCAAATAGAAACGAATATCCATGTGTAATTGAAATCCGTCGGTAATAACAGTCGGAAACGTTTCAAGTCGTCCCTCTGCATTTCAATAAGTTGCCACGCGGGGACCAGCTAAATATAAATGTACACGTCGTTTTCGTAAGGCCGCGTGCGCGAAGGATGAAAGAATTGCGAGGAGGTACAGATAGCAGGTGCATTAGTCGGAGTCGTGTGTACCGGGTCCCCAGGAGAAATCATAAGGTCTTACCCTCGTCGACCCGTTGGTAACGGCGGTACCCGCGAGGGTGAACGGCCCTAATAAATCCTAATACTAAATCACCCCCTCGTCCGACTCTCTCCTATTACTCATATTCTGTGCGCGGCGCGTGGTGCGGACGGGCACNTTTTTTTTTTTTCTTTTTTTTTTTTTTTATTTCGAAACGTTAGACGGGGTTACGTTTCATTAAATGTGACGTGGCCTTCTCCGCCGGCTGGCATTAGATAATTGCCTTAGCGAAATACTACGTGGCGAGGGTGGTATCGATTATTTTTGAAATCGAACTGCCAGCCTTTAATTAGAGTGATATCCCTCGGTTATCCACCCTCGTCTTATACATCGTGCCACGTCTGTAATTTGCCCCTGCTCTACCAATCCGCTTTGTGATCTCGTTGAGCTCTAGACGCCGTGCTTAAGTTCCCCGGCGTGAGAAAGTTTATTCGCTAGTTTACTTCTTCGTACTAGAGTTTGCCCCGCCTTCGCAGATATCGGCGACGAGTTTGTTACTGCGTGGCTTGTTATATTGCTATCGTGTTGCCAACGTGGAGATGTTGCGTCGTGGAGAAGATTGGTTCGAGCAAACGAGGAGGAGGATCAGTGATCCATGTCGATCTGGAGCATCGATTAATCAAGTTTCTCGATAGAGTCGTATTCGGGAATTATAGATGCTGGGATTTATAGCGAAACAAAGAAATGGAAATCTATGACGCTTAATAACTTAATAACACTCGCTCTCTAATCTGTAATAAGCTTGCCACTACTCTCAACTCAATTCGAGGATCAAGAAAATGGCACCAAATTATTAATCCTTTCGGTACGAGCGCCGGATATATCCGGTATCCATCAGATGACTTGTGTGTACTTATATAATTCTAGTGTTACTTGTATAATTAACAGAATTTAATATAAATGTCTTTTAATATTAAAACTAACGACATTTGTTAGAAGAAACATTGTTTTATTAAGCACAGTTCTTATTTAATGCTAAGGAAAATCTTTATACACAAGAGAATTGACCACGCGCTCTCGTATAGCGGGTGTATCACGGCAGATAGAGCGCTCGTATCGAAAGGATTAAGAGTACACGTCTTAACATCCGAAATAAAAATCTTCAACTGCATATCATATCGTCTCGACGAACTCTCTCTCACACAGAAAGAAGAAATTCCGAAATTTCGAAAAAAAAAAAAAGAAAAACCTGCAGTTCGATAAAAACGAACCGGCACCTCGTTACAGTGCAATTTGGCGGATGGTGAACGAGGCCGGGTGCGAGGCCGATTCGAAATTTATCTCGCGTCGGGGCAACACGGCCACGGTCATTTGTCCGGAACAGCGGTGCTACACGATATCAATATCCGTTTTGTCGAATTATGTTCATGCCTGTTCGGCGTCAGCGCAAAATCAGCGCGGGGCCCGCCTACGTGTAACCGAAATGTAATTACAAACGCCGGCCTGGTAAACACGTGCGTCTGATATCCATACACACACGTGCCGGCCGGACGTTCGCTCTCTCGCTTATGACCGCCGTTGTATCAGCACGGAGGAACAATAATCGTGCACCGCCCCGCGAGCGCGATATTACCGGCGAGCTGCTGTCCAACGCCGCGGAACATCCGGTTTTCATCCGGTACTTTTGTCTCTCTCTCTCTCTCTCTCTCTCTCTCTGTCGTCGAGTTGCCGTCTCCGAGTAGAGTAGAGACGTTTTCACGTCGCCTGGCCTTTGTGTCTTCGTGCGAGCGACGGATAATTATACGCGTAACGCGATGGTTTATACCGGTACACGAAACACCGACTGTTATCAGGTATTGTTCTTCCATGACGCGCGCAAACTCTTTCAATCCTCCTCTCGCGTTCGGTTTTTTAACCCTTGAACAGGTAACATCCTTTCGCGTCTTTTTGTCGGTTCGATGCACGCGCTTTATTCGCGTGTCGGTCGATGACACTGGAAAGTTAATTGGAAGCGAGCTGAATGCTCGCGAGAGGACACTGTTGCAGATGCTTGTTTGTTTCACGGATTTTATAAATTTGCGGTTCTTTGTAGGCTTTCGGAACGGGGGGAAATCGATGGATTATTGCTGCGTCGAAACACGAAGATCGATGTCACATCGCGTGTTCGATTGGAAACTAATTCCATCCTCGTTGAAACGTTCGTCAAATGTCCAAATTACCAGATTACACATTCTGTGATCGAAATCTCGGAAGAGTGCCTCGTTGCATAATGCCGTTAATGATAATTCGATCCATTCATACGCCATTCCAAAAAAAAAAAAAAAAAAAAAAAAAAACCC
>NIPQ01044048.1:0-10727 GCA_002806875.1 Lepidotrigona ventralis hoosana | reverse complement strand
ACTTTTAATCGCTAATTTCATCTATAAGAGTAGTTAGATATTAACACTTTTTAAAGACAGAAGACCTTTCATTCTGTCGTTATTATATTAGAGACTAAAATGATATTTTATAATGAACAGTTAACAAGTTAAATTATTCGGTGCAAAATATAAAATTGAATTTCAAAATGTTTAATGATTCAAATAACCCTATCTTATGGTAAAACTTTTCTTAAACCACGTTTGGGCGGTAATTGATTATTTTGCAATTGATTATCAAATAACCCTATCTTATGGTAAAACTTTTCTTAAACCACGTTTGGGCGGTAATTGATTATTTTGCAATTGATTACGAGAAATAATCAGAATCATTAATCAATTCCTCGTTACAAATTAATAATTGTAATTCTGATACTCTGTAGTCACTAATTTGTAATTTGTTATTGTTTACTGATTAATTTATCTTTTATTGTTCGATATCATGATAATAATATAATATTAAATGTTTGTTAATCACATTCAAAAATATTATTATTCTGATACTCTGTAGTCACTAATTTGTAATTTGTTATTGTTTACTGATTAATTTATCTTTTATTGTTCGATATCATGATAATAATATAATATTAAATGTTTGTTAATCACATTCAAAAATATTATCATTTCGTGATTACTGATTATTCAGTTAATCATGCCCACCGATTATATTCGCTTTCATTATTTCAATTATTCATTAATTGTGATTATTTGATGATTGCAATTATTAATCATGGACATAATTCACGTTAATCATCAATCAGATTATTTTTTGTCCAACTCTGTTTGAAATTATCTATTCGATTTTGTTTGAATTTCGTAATGTGGCGTAAGATTTTTTTCTTTAATTATAATTTGATTTTTGTTTGATAGAAAATTATTTTCCTCCAAATTGCTATCGCGTTATTCCATAACGATTAAAATTTTGGAAAAAAAATCCTACGCTGTACGTTATACAATAGATCTTATTTTACGAATCAGAGAGAATATTTTCTTTTACAAATTTCAGTTCTCACCGAAAATTTTGGGCAACTATCAGTTCGAGTGTAACGAATATCTTTGTCGTTTTTTACTATTTCTTTTTAAAAAACACTGAAGAATGAAGCTGAAAGCCGCACTAATGCCACGCTGTAAAGGAGAAATCTGATGTGTCTATTTTAATTATTTGTAAATAGATTGCTGGTATTTATGTAAATTTACGTTTTGGGAAGTGACAGCTACAAGTAAATAATTGTTTCATCTGCTAAATATTACGTGCGAATATTTTTTTTTTCTACCCTGAAATTTCCCTTAAATGCATAAAAATTCGCAGTGTAACGATTTTCAATGTAATGACTGCATTTCTCCTCATGTTTTACATTTGATAATTTTTTTCAATGTTCTCTTGTTTTGCGTGATGTTTTAGGGACTTTTTAAATTTATTGTAAAATATTATATTACATTTTGCGACATTACTTAATAGAACAAATTTCAGTCAGTTATTGTTATTTTAACGAATATATATAATAGGACAACACTATCAGAAAATTACTCTCTTCTATACTGCGACTGTAATATTATTATTTAAAGAAATATAGGTGTATGTGAATAAACAGATTAACATACTTGATCAAAATCTTTTTCTACATTACGAAAATTGTAAGAATGCTAGTAACAGGATAAAAATATAATAAAATATAATAAAATGTGAAGTTTTATGCATTTTAAGATTTTTATGAATCATAACTAAAGGAAAAAAACGAAACTAGGAATTGATTTTATCTAGCAATAAATTATAATAAATACTTTTCTTCAGACATTTTAATATTCTTATATATATCCTGTGCGTCTTTCAATTTCTTATAAATGCAAAATGCATAAAAATTCATGATCTGTTTATTACGAAAACATATCAGCAGTTCTTTCTATTTCTAAACTTTCTTTATTAATTTAGAAATCGTAGAACTTTTTAGAGATTTGAAATTCTTGGCGGTTCACGATGTAGATGGAAGTTTAATAGAGCTTTTCATAGAGGATTTTAAAATTATATTAAATTTCATTACTCTATCTTTTTTCATAGAAATCTTTATCTCTATTTTTTAAACTTGATCATCAATTCGAAAATCACCGAATTTCCCAGAGATCCGAAATTTTCAAAAAATTACAGGTTCCGACAGATCTTTCAACGCAAATTTTACTGTTGTTTAAATTTCTCTGTTTCAACGTTCCCTCCAATAACGCACAAAAATCCGTAGTCTAGTTCCCAAAAAAAAAAAAAAAAAAAAAAAAAAAATCCACGTTTCGCTCCTCTTCAAAAAAAAAAAAGATCGATAGAAATCTAGCCTTTCGATGTAATATTTGCGAACAATCGGTCGTTACAAGCGCCCGGAATCCGTCCGATTTGCCGAAGCGGCCACAGCGGACCCGCTGCTGATCAGCAAGCCCGGCCATTTCGAACTCGGCCGTGTCAGTCGCGCGAGAGCCTGGTAAAGGCTCTCGCGTGTCACAGCGCGATGATCGCGACGCTTGTTTGGATTTACCAATAACAAATAGGCCAGAGTGGCGGAACAAAGTCGCCACGTTCCCCTCCCGCCGCCACCCCCGATTACAGCTCTATGCAATGCACCTTCGGCAAACACGTCTCTATCGCGCGCACGGGCCTGATCATCGGCCCTTTGATCGTCATCGGCGCCTGGCCTCGTCGGCAACAAAAGGATCAGCCGGTTTAAAACAATCGACAAATTGTCCACGCCGGTTTAATCGCGTTAAGGATAATGGCGCATAATCAGCCGAGCCGTGAACGAACCGCGAGAACGAACATGTGCGGTCGCCTTTCATTTCGGGCGTACCTGATTTCACCCTGCTGCAGCGAGTGTTTTTCAACCAGGGGTGAATTCGATCCAGAAGGAGAAAAAGAAAAGGGGAAAAAAAAGAGAAAGGAAAAGTGGATTAACCGTGGTGGTGCGGTGTTAGACGGAAGGTTAGACTGGAATTATGCACCGGTTAAGGTGGCCGAGGGTGGATTTCGATACAATCCGTTTGACGAGTTTATTGTTGGAGGGTGTCTGGGGTGAATGGATTGTTCATGGATTAGCGTTTTTTATTTTTTTTTATTTTTTTTTTTGGGTGTTGGATTTTTGTGGGAGGAGGTAGGCGATGGTAAATTTTCGAGCTTTGAGATATGTTTATGTATGTAGCAGTAGGTATCTCAGAATTGCTATATTTGTATGGTTTTATAGTAGCCACACCGTTGCATTTGTTGTAGTATTCATATTTCTGTTCGATTACTTTTAATCATTTTCTGTATTTAATGGATATACGTTCATCGTTATTATCATTATTTATTATAATTATAATTACACATATTCATATATATAATAATTGTATATAATTATAGACCATACCATATACTACTATATATACATAGTATAATTATAATATACTATAATGTATGTATAAATTATTGTATTAATTATAATTACTTATTATTAAGACACGAGTTTTATATTCTAGTATCAAAATCATTTCTTATCGAATCCAAACTCGTCTACAACAAAGGGCAATTCAACAAAGCCTCTTTGAAAATTGTTACCTTTCCCAAAATTACAACCTCTACAGAGCAAGCTGCATGAGAGCTCGAACTGTTACGAAGCTACCGTGACGTGGATCCTTCCATCAAGCATCGAATCGATTGCGTCGTTTGGCTCTTGCTCATTGTGATCCGCTGGACTGACCATCGGCGTAATGATCGCTGACCATGGTCATCCCCCGGTTATCCTCGTGCAAATCCACGCGCTATACCGACAGGCACGTCTCGCCATTTGTAGAAGACCACGTATTTCGTGCGTGCGTATCGAAATCGATTCGTTCAATGTCTCGTTCTTTCGGGACTTCCCTCATCTTGAAACTTTCACTCGAAATTAAAGATCCGCTCGGAATCGGCAAAGTTTCAATATCGTCGATGTTTCTGGATTATTTAAATTATCCCGTTAATTCCGCAATCAATTATTTTACAAGTATTTTACAATCGTCGTTCCTCGTTTCGAAATTTCATTAATTTCAGAATTTCGGAGAATTTTTGAGACTAGTGGAACGTTTTTTTTTTTTTTAATTTTTTCACAATCATTGTTTTTCATTTCGTATTTTGAAACGAGATTGAAAAATCAGAGCCATTTGATTGATATCGGGCTGAAAATTGTCGATGATCTTACTTTCAGAATTATTCAAATTTCTTCGCTGATTCGGGAATCAGAGAATTGTTTAAACTCCATTATTAATGATAAAATCCTCTTTAATTCGTCTATATTTAGAGTGATAAAAGGTCTATTAATTATGAATTTTTCCTACCACCTTTCATCGATATTATTTCCCCCGAACAGAAGTAAATTAATTTTAATAAATTATGCGCCATTAATCTCAATCAACAATCAATCATGAATTTTCCTATTTATTATTTTTCATCAAGTCCTTTCGAACAGAAATAATTCGACGTTACCATAATTTCTTAGCGATCGAAACTTCTTTCTCAAAATAAAATCAGATTAATCCCGAATTAATCAATAACGAATTGTGAATTACGAATTCTTCCTACGTACTATCGATACTATTCTTACGGAATGTGAGATCAGCTAAATTTGAAATTTCGGTTCGGAAATTCGATGCAATTTTCTGGAAAATCTACGGGGTTAACGAGATCTTCGAGGCTGTTTGCGCAGTTCCTTACGCGGCTGAGGGACGATCGATCGCAATTTGCCAGTTAACCTGATTGCCTCGAGTAACCATTTCCGTAATTGTAGTGGACCACGGTCATCTCTTGATCATTGTCTCGTAAATCCACACTCCTCGCTGTCCGGCACGTCGCGAGCGCGACCGATCGAAATTGTTTGCATGATTTCCTGCGTTTCCCCGCGCTTTTGCAAAACATTCGATCTAGGAAATCCGTCCGGGAAATCGTCTCGAATTTAATTTCCTTCGTTAAACGTTTCCTTACCTATCTCGTTATTAAATTCACTGCTAAATTTTGTTTAATTACAAGTAATTGATTTCAACTCGTTTTCGTAGTAATTTTTCTAAGAAAGTGCGATCTTTGAAAAAACTGAAAAAATAATCTTTTATTTTACCGTAAGTAAGATCCTAATTAAAAGTCTAATCCTAATTATTTTTATTCGATATTCGATCTGGAAATTTCAGACAAAACAAAAGAAGAACGCAAAACAAATGAAATTAAGTTTTAAATTAAGACAACAACTAACAATTAAATTGAGTTTTAATTAACAGAACCCTGAATTGTCGATGGACATTTGTGATCTATGTGTAATTTTGATAGTTCTACGAGACATACTACCATCTACAAGTATATATATTTAAATAAACTAAAATATGTGTATTTAAAATGAGACAATTATATATTTTATCAACTATCTCAAACAAGAGTGAAAATTAATACATTAATTTAAATACATAAAAATGAATTTAGAAAAAAATTGAAGACAAAAATTTATCCTATCCAAGTATTCCAGTTCAATATTGGCACTTTAAGGTATGTATAAAAGATTTTGTGATTCTAGAAATGTCTATTAATTACTATTAATTACGATGAATATTGAATTTTTTCCCCATTTCAATTTAGTAAATTATTCGACCTTAGCTGTTGCAAGGAATACAACAGGATCGATAACATAGAGTTCGATTACAAAAAGCGGGAAAAAATTCGAATCAATCTAAATTGTAACGTTGGAGAGAAAAAGAAAAAAAAAAAGAAAAAGTTTGAGAAAATGAAGAAAAATCCAATGCACGGTCTCCATTATCGAAATTAACGAGGATTCGCGATCGATTCACAGCTTGGCATGGCCAGGCGGATATACCTACGCTTCGGCGTGTATATCCACTTTAGAAAATTAATACGTCAATTCGAACGACGGTGGTGATTCTTGGTCGAAGAAGAGACACCGTGGAACGAAGGATCGTCCAACGAATGTTTACCATCGGGAAAACCCGAGGACGGAGCACCGGTTACAGGGGAGAGATGGACAGTGTATAATTAATCACCGCTCATCCATCAAGCATCCCCGACATCGTCCTGGTCACTTCGTCACGATAATAGATTTCACCTCGTCTAAGGATCGAGCGGATCCTTCGTGCCTGTGACGCGATAACGTGTCCTGTCGAGTCGTTTCGCTTCGGCCAGAAATTGCCCGTTTCTCGAGGAAAATTAGGACAAGTCTGAATGTTTTGCGAGATATGAATATCTGGATGTTTTGGGTGCTAGAAAGTTGGCGGAAATCTTTGAAATAGAATTCAAACGTTGAAGAATTTGGTACAATTACAGGAGATCTTTAATGTTTTGTCCGATGGAAATCGAGCGAGTGGAGTCTGCTTTGTCGTAGAATTCATATATTTGTCTCCATTGGAATACTTGGGATTGAATGCACGATGGAATTGAGATTTTGTTTTTCTTAGATTATTTGATTAAACTGGAATTAAAACAACAACGACTGAAGCACGGAATTTTCGCCAGAGGCGTTAAAGTAAAAATAATAGAAAGATTTCTACACACGTAGAAAGGTGTTATTTATATATTTTAGAAAAGATCATTTAAATTTTTAAAAATACACTGTTTTGCATTCATAAAGTTTTGAACAAAAATTATGGATTGATTATTTTAACTGTTTTGATTCCAATGTTAAACCATTTTTTTTAAATAGAATCTTATTTTTTAAATAGGTACAAATATATTTGTCTGAATATGTATTTAGAAACTCACAGAATATGAAAGCACGAATTTTGGACTTTTTCATTATCTATCTTTAATTTCTTGTATGTACATGATGAACTAACTATATCGAACCTAAATCTTTCAAACTTTCCGTTGATACTCATTTTAGTATTGTAAATTACTGACTGACATCCGATTTCAATTAATTGCTAATGAAACAATTTGTAAATTGATTTTTATTTGCAAATTTTATTCTTTGATCGTTATTTCCCCAAGGAAAATCAAATCAAACTTTAGAATTGATCGAAGAGTAAATATTAAGACTCACAAATTGAGTGACCAATGTCACTAATAATTAAGATTTGCTAACACTACTTATTTTCTAAATATCGCATTGTAAAAGATCAATGGCAATTTTCTAATCGTTAGATGAATGATACATCATTGCCAAGGACCAAGAATTATTTACAAAAGAACGCATACCTTATCAATTTCAATAACTTCTGATATATAGATAGATATATTATCAAAATCTCACTCGAACAAAATTTAAAAACTACGACATGCAATAAAATGTACACGAACAAAATTATTCACAACAGTTTCACAATACAGTCCACATTAATATTACAAGATCATTCGAATCAGCGTGGTGTATCTGTAATTATATCCCTTTCTGTAATTTATTACCCGAAGGTCAATCACATCGATGGAAAAAGTAAAAATAAAAATAAAAATACAAAATACCGATTCTCTGCAAACTTCCATTCGAAATTTTTCATTCGAAAACCCCTCGGATCCAACGATATTAATAAAATTTCCTGTCCTGATTGGCGGGGGTACCAGTCCCCGCGGTTCACAAGCACGGCGATTAATCAAAGTCGCATTTAGTAATTATCGGCCGCGACATTATGCCGGATGCCTCCGGTTCGCCGGTTCGAATTTGCGTTCCGCGGCCGCGAAATCGGTCGATTTTACTTCGGCGTCCGGTAATTTATGCGCGCTAAGTAAATAAGCCCGGGCCGGGCCGGGTTACCGGTTAAAATAATCCGGAAGTTCCGGTGATTATTCGCCGAGCGAGAAATTCCCGGGGCCGTGATTCGAAACGAACGAACGAACAAACGAACGAGCGAACGAACGAACGAACGGGGGACGATCGTTAAAAACATGCCTGTTTACATTTAATAAACGACTTCGACTCGCACGTTTCCCCACACATTGCCTCGGCTCGGCTGCTAGTACCCACCAGGCTTTTAATCGTGCTCGTTAACGGTAATTATTCCTAATCAATGACGTACCGTACCGTTTTAATTCGACCGGTTTGGCCGATAACGAGGTGTGTTTCGGCCGAGTTTTGAAAGTGTCTCTCGTTCCTCGGTGCCACGCGCTTCAAGTCACTCTGAATTCTCGCTCGCGCCGCGTTCCAGACGATCGTCGTTCACGTTTTCGAACCGTCAAGATAATACAAGTCTATTGCGATTAAATCCTGACGAATTTTAGGAACACGATCAACTGTTTTTGTAGATAAAGATTTGTACTTTGTAAAGTGCCAAAAATTTGGAAAAATTTGGAAAAAGTTTTTGTCCTTTATCGACAATAATAATCGACAATGTAATATACAATATAAATGAAATTATACTGAAGAATTAATGGCAAGTGCCAATTGAAGAAAAGCATTGTAAACGTCAAACAAAATTTTTCAGTCCATTTATATATGGTTTTGTAATACATTTGTAATAAACTTGAAAATAAAAATAATTACATAATTACATACTTTAGAATTTGTAGTCAAGAAACAACCTTGTGATTTAAATAAATGACACATACAGGATTTTTTACAAATATTTTTTCTCACAATCAGACTATGAATTTGAACAACGTAAATAATAGAAAATTTTGTGATGCATTATTGTGCTGTCATCTCCTAATAATTTATGAAAAATCTATGGAATGTTTTTATATCAGAATAAACTATTTTTAATATACCAAGTCTTCTTTTTTTTTATTTTTCTTCCAATTTTGTTTGTATCTTTTTAAATTAAAGAACTTATGTTCTTACGATGTTAATACTACAATTTAACAATAAATGAGATATCGTTGCGTTAAAAGCATCCGGCTGACAAACTGCTTATGATTAACGATAAAATGCCGGATTAATTCAACGAAAAAATAAAATATCTAGAGTTGAATCAAAAAAATTGAAATTGTACAAATACAAAAAGTATAGAATTATTGACAACAGATATGAAACATATAGTAAATGATCAATATGTGAATTTCAATCATTAAATGAAATTCATACATTCGATATCTACTAAAAACATACAATTACTAATAAAAACACACATATTGATTAAATCACTCAATTACGATGTGAAAATAATAGAGAAGAAAAGAAGAAAGTAAATCTGCAAACAGGTATGAGAATAAATATGAGGATAAAATGAATCAATAAATAATGAACGGAAATAATGAAAACAAATGAAAATAATGAAAATAATTATTTTATAACATGTTTATAAATTTGATATATATGTGTTTTAACTATATATTTACCAAAAAAAAAGAAGAAAAATCACTATTACAAACAAAGGGAAAGAAAAAAATCTACGAACATAATATATGCAATATTCTTTTTTCAGTAAATGAAATCAAAGATTCATCAAGATTCAGAAATCATCATATCTGTTTGAAAATTTCGCACATCTATTCGATCAAATTTCTACTGAAATGGCGAAAAAAAACTATCCAGTTACAATTTAAAAAATATAAAAATTAAATCTGCAAACAAATACAGAAGCAAATAAAAAGAAAACGAAGATAATCATTTGGTAATTAATTACTTTACCGGAAATCAGCGCAGCATCCATCACCGCCGATTGAAATTCACCGTAGATCGTAGCTGCAGGTTTCCAGGGGTGCGTAACACAGCGAACACGAAGAAATGAACCTCGGCCAAACCGCAGTCTATTCGATCCTCGTCGCCTGGTGAAAACCGTCCAGCAAACGTATTGGAGAAACGAGGAGATTGCACCCTTTTATCGGGCTGGAAACAAATAACGAGATCATTGCTCGCGTGGAAAATGTCCCGTATGTATATGGCTGTTGGACAAACAGGGGCGATTCGGTGGATTCTCTGCTGTCCGCTCTACTAAATGCTGCTATATTCCTGCTAATTCCCAGGGCAATCCCTTGGGATCTCCCTTTGCACCCCTTCTTTCCTAGACTTATCCGCTCGGAACTCGGTCGTGTGCGTCGTGCCGGCAACTGTGTCCTTCTGTGTCGCGAGTCTGCCATTTCGATCGTATTCGAAAATAGAAATTTTCTCTAAAGAGCGTTTTTACACGTCTACACTCACAAGGGACAAAAGGATAGCGGGCTATAAAAATTATTCAATTTCTTTCCGTCAAACTGCTGCTTTTATCAACACGTATAAGCAACATAAATTTGCAATAAACGTTTTGTGTTATTAAAAAGAGACAGAAATACAGCAATATTTAGCGGATGAAAATGATAGCATATTTCATGGCAAACAATGGATAGAAACAAAAGGATAATTGTTTAATATTTGACCTTCTTTGCATTTAATAACCGCAACCATTTTTCTTTCAAGCAAAGATTTATATAATTTTTTAATGATTTTTTGGCTTAGTTCTTCTCATTACACTACAATACATTTTTAAAATTCAATATTTGCGAATTGCCTTCCGTTCTGGCATACGAACAGAATAGTCAAATTTCATCAAAAATTTTCTATAATATTCAAGTCCATAACCAAGATACTTGGTTGGCCATTCTAAGCTAATAACGCGAATTTTTTTGTTCGCAAGGTACTGCTTTCGTACACGATCGCGTTATCACGTTGAAAAATGTACTTATTTCTGGCCATTCGCATACGTGTTAATTTCGTCGACCGTTCCAATGTACTTTTTACTATCTAATTTTCTTGTAATAAATTTCATTTCCATCTTACCTCAGTAAGCTTTCCCTCTCATGGATCGACGACTCAAAAGTTACT
>NIPQ01044031.1:0-10688 GCA_002806875.1 Lepidotrigona ventralis hoosana | reverse complement strand
ATTTAAAGGCTTGCTAGTTTGAAAATGCATCATTCATCTAGGCGAAGACGAATATATATGATGACGTGAATGTTACGGTTTCTCGAATTCTTGTAGCTTCTTCGATGTTCGATAAAATAATTAAAAAACAAAGAAACAAGGAGAAGAAAAGAAATTGTACAAGTTTCATCGTACAAAGAGCAAGCTTTAATCTTCCAATTTATTGTAAATGTTTTTCCACGTGTTACGACGAATTTACAATTGTCCTCGCGTCTCTTCAACCCGCTGAAAATTTTCCACGTGGAAACATCTTGGACTAAAATGACAACGGTGCACTTTGAAAGTAATTTATTGTAAATGTTTTTCCACGTGTTACGACGAATTTACAATTGTCCTCGCGTCTCTTCAACCCGCTGAAAATTTTCCACGTGGAAACATCTTGGACTAAAATGACAACGGTGCACTTTGAAAGTATGTCTTTGAACGCCGATCTTTGAAACGAATCCAGGTTTATCGGTTTTGTTCCAAGATGTTTCCACGTGGAAAGTTCTAACGAAAGTTTCGTACCTAGTGTCCTAGATATATTGAACGTGAGCAACTGTATACCCAGCACGTACAATATATATTAGCGATATATTAGCGATGCGATCTATTTATTGCGCCCGGTATTTTCTCGGAGCATCGGGCGATCGCGAGTACGCGAGCATAAGTATCGCGGTTATAAATACCGCGGGAGAAAGGTAGGCACGTTTCAGGAAAAGCAATAATATCCCGCATCAAGAATAGAAACTCGCCGATAAATAAAATGAACCCGTAGCAACCGACTTTTCCCCAGTACGTCTCTTGTCGTCGTGTACTTATTCCCACTTGTTTCTCAACGAGGTCCCTCATTCGGGTCACCGTTGAACCCGAGATTCGCCCGCGCGTTTCATAGAATATATATATAGCTATTGCTATTCATAAATCACTGGATACGGTTTGATAAATGAGAATGTTGTTACGGTTTAGAATAGAAATTACTCGATCATTCGCAAACTGTATCATTTACAATTTTACTAAGCCATAATTCACGTGAGACACAGTGTCATATTTTTCATTCTTACCGTAATATCAATAATAAATTATTACCATAATACTGTAATCTTACTATAACTCGCAATATTATAATTACTATAATACTATAATTGTAGCATAATCTATAGAATTAAGTAATTACTATAATTACTATAATTCACAATTATAATTACTAATTGTAGTTATTTAATTTCCACAGTACTATAATATCAATATTATAATTACTATAATACTATAATTGTAGCATAATCTATAGAATTAAGTAATTACTATAATTACTATAATTCACAATTATAATTACTAATTGTAGTTATTTAATTTCCACAGTACTATAATAGTTATTTAATTCCCACAGTACTATAATTCACAATATTATAATCACTATAATACTATAATTGTAGCATAATCCATATTTTAATGGATAATTAATATATTATAGTAATATATGCTATATTACAATTACTATAATACTATAATTGTAACATAATCCATATTTATAATTCAATATATTATAATTACCATAATAGTTATTTAATTCCCACAGTACTATAATTACTATAATTCACAATATTGTAATTACTATAATACTATAATTGTAGCATAATCTATATTCTAATGGATAATTAATATGTTACAGTAATATAGTAATATTATACTATATTATAATTACTATAATTGTATTATAATTGTAGCTAATATACTATAAGCTAACATAGCTAATATAATATAATTGTAGCTATAATACTATAATTGTATTTTTAATTGTAGCATAATCTATATTTATAATCCAATATTACAATACTATAATTGTAGCTTAATCTATAGAATTAAATAATTATTATGGTATTATAATTATAATAGTTATTTAATTCCCACAGTGCAACGTTATAATAATTACCACAATTATATAATAATTATATAATAATTCTTTTTGTAAAAGTGACACCTCCAACGTTTTAGAGAGAGCTGGAGATAAATTCCTACTCCTCTGGTATTAATTATCAGTGTAATTTAATTATTTAATATTCATATTCCTCATAAATTTGCCAATCAAGATACTGCCACGGACTGTATAAATATACGTAAAATAAAAATTAAATGACAAATTAAATGACACACGAGAGAATTGTGTTTAACGTTATAATCATCGTCGTATTAACGTTATAATCAGACGAACAAGTGTCTGATTATTTATAGACGAAAGTGTGCAGAGAGTTCCTCTCGGTCAGATTTTCTCGTGTTTCCTTAACGAAAAAAGGAAAAATAAAGAAAAGAGAAGGAAGGACGGGAAAATCGGTTATCGATCAACGTGTAATTAACCTTCATACGCAGCCAGGTCGACTCGGTTAATTCATCGGGAATTGGAACAGCTTCGATTCGATTCGCTGTAAATCACCGTCGTGTCTCTCTCGATCACGCGGTTTTCCATGGCCCACGGTTATGGTCATAAAACACATCTCGACGCGTTTCGACCGATCCTTTCTCCGTCTGGATCGTGCACATTATTCATCTCCGTTGCATGTGCAAGAGGATTTCGAATTAGGGTGGAAACGAAGCGAATTGGATCAAAATAAAAATTACAAAAATAAGCACATATTTGTTCAGATTCGATGGGAACGAGTGTTATTTCTCTTGTTTATTATTTCTCTCTCTTTCTCTCTTATACGCTCATTGTCCATCAATTGTATCGAATTCTTATTTCCATCCAACCTGCCATTTAATTCGCCTAACGATAACAATAAAAATTTAATCGATCAATCATTGTCTTACAATATATCGAGTCACGTTTCTGATATTGAGTTTAATTTTCTTTCGATTTGAATGAAAAAAAAAAAACAAATTTTGTGGAACTTGAATTCTTATTTGAAATTTTCATTCTTTAAATTAAATATTATATATATATATAATATATATATATATATATATATATATATATATATGTGTGTGGTTATATAATATTATATGGTTATATTATATATATATATGTATATATATATATGTGTATATATATATATATATATAAAATAACCATATAAAGCGTGATCATTTTTACGTAAATTAATACATATAATTATATAACCATATATATATATATATATATGGTTATATAATATTGTATGGTTATATATATATGTATGGTTATAATTAATAATCATGCATTTATGTAATCATATATTATCTCCCTAATTCATTAATCAGTGATTGTAATCACGATTCACATATTGATCGCACGTTCGATGAGAATCGTCGATCATTAGTCAGATTACATTTCGTGGTAACTCTGCTTTCGTGCCTTGTTAGAGTGTAACTAGATTGTGAAAACTACGTCTCATTTCGGTGGGAGAAGTCAGTATTATACTCGCTGCGCGAGTCAGGCCGATGATATTGCAAAAAGAGCGGCTAATTGGGCGCCGGCCAACGCCGACATTCTACCGGGAACAAAACGATTTTACATGGACGTGCGCACGGTGCTCGTCGTGCTCATCTTCATTCGTGGAAACGTCGGGACATCTGCGTTTCCCGAGGCCGTCCCTCATCCTTTCTTTCTTTCTTTCTTTCTTCCCCTTTCTGGAGCACGCTGTACATGCAATTCGTTCGAGACCATTTGAATTGTAAACGTAAGCTAGCCGCTGGGTTTTCTTTGGGACGAGGAAAATTCGAGGTGGATCATCATCTTTCAACGAATCACGTTCCTCACGCGTGTCACTGATATAGTTCGCTCTTATTTTGAGGATTTTCGGATAGAATAGGATGATTATTCAGAACTCGTTTCATAATTGAACCGTTACCACTACGCAAATCGGCAGTCTCGAAATTCACACGTGTATCATTCAGATTTCGCGGTAGTTTCGTCTCGCGGAATTTTATTTGCGCATTGTCATTGTTGCAAATGATTTAAAAAATACTTAGATCAATGGGAAGACATATGTTCAATTTATTGAGGCCACGAAAACTCAGGAACATATACTCTTTCATAGTCCGTGAATGTTTGTACAAATTTGTAGAATTTTTATACTTAATACTGTAGTATCGAAATTATTACAATGTATAGTTATATTTTTGGTTACTTTTATTTTTAATAGATGGCCTGTTTGCTGGAGATGCGTGAACGAAAAGTATGTGAAAAGAATGTGAATAATAAGAATATAAAAAGATAATAAATAAGAATATAAAAATATAATATAAGATAAGATAATATAAAATAAATATAATATAAGATAAATAAGAATATAAAAGAATGTGATGTGAGAAGTACAGCGTTGGCGTTGAGCGCTTTTCTTTTTGAAAAAAGAGAGAGTCGTGCGAGTTGAAAAACAGCGAGTTGAACGAGTGTGGTCAAAAGAGTGATCATTTTGTTGTATAAAAGAATTAATTGTGTCGTTTGAGTTTAGTTAGTTAAGTTAAATTTTTGAGTTAAGTTATTTATTCGAATTATTGTTGTCCATCTTGCTTTTATTATTTGGTTGTTTTGTTTCCGTTTTCTTTATTATTTAATATAATAATTATAACATCATTAAATTATATCTCTACAATACAGAAAGACGTGGATTTTAAATGATCGAGAAATAACTCAAATCGAGAAACGTTTATCTACACTCCTCGTGGAAAATTAGGAAAAAAATGGAAGACACAATCTGATACACAGATATATTTACATAACTATTCATAATTTTACTAGAATAAATAACTCAAGTGATTTGTTTGAATAATAACTAAAAGGCACAGGTTGCAAGTGATCAGAGAAATACGTACTTAAATTACAAGGAAATATTTATAATCTATATAAATTCATACTTTTATACAATTAGCCAACAGAACGAAATCCAAGAGGTTTCTTTTTTCTCTTACAATAAAAATATAAGAAAAAATTTCCTTTAGCTTTGAATTAAATTTAAATTCAAGTTTAAACATGATTATCTCATTGTGCTTTGCAAATCTGTAAAGGGAAAAAGATTGAAAGGAACATAAAGAACATATTATTTATTTTAGCAGGCAGTGATTCTTTGACCCCACCCTGCATACACTCTGTGTATTTTTTATATAATTACGTGTAACGCATTACTATAAAATAAGTTTTATTATTCGCGTTTTAATTATTAAACGTTGCCAGCACGAGCGTGCGCCTCATTCAGTGCTAATGAAAAGTTTCACAATGTTTCGCGTGCGAGTATACAAACATTCGCGTTCCGAGTGTGTTATCCATCCGAAGTCCGAGCCAGATTGTTTCGATATAATTTCGCCGTTAGAAACGTCTGTTTCAACGAGCCATAAACCAGACGTGGCAGACGTTTTGATGCGACATTCGTAATTTCCTCGATGTGGGAAGCACGCTCGAAGGCAGCGGTTGCTCGAACGATCGACAGGTGACGACGGAACAGTGTCAAAGTCAATGGCAACGTTCGATCAGGATTTCCCGTGGCTCGGTAAATCACAGGGCCCGATGCACGCGTAATTGTTCATTATAACTGCGGGCGGGGTTAGTTCCATTGGAGACACGGTTGACATTCAGCGTCATCCGGTTTCGTCAGCGGGCGGATGCGTCGCGGACGAAATGTTCCACGAAACGCGGCTGCGCTGATAGCACACACTTGTCGTCGAAACGACGCGTTCTTGGTTTCCGTGAAAAACGCCAATCAGTGTTTCTTAAATGCACCTAAGTTTCTTTCTTTCTTTCTTTCTTTCTTTCTTTTTTTTTTCTTCTTCTTTCTTTACGGAATTTGGAGAAAAAATACGAAGTTGCGGGTTTGATTCGTGAAACAATATTTTAAACAAGGTTCTATTTCCTACAGTTGTGGTTGTTAAAATGTTATAACGTTATATAATTAAGTGTTATAGCATTATTGATAATGTTATTAATATTATTATTAGTTGTTGCAAGAAAAAGTGTTATAGTAAGAAAGATGAACCTGTATAAGAATCTGCAATCTATGAGTCTTTAAATATACTTAGGTATGTACAGATCGAAAAGAAATCGCGTAAAAAATTATATATATAAATGTTATTTAAATTGATCAAATAATAATACGGTAAATTAATAATTAATTATATCGTAATTTCTTCATATTGTCATCCTTTACTTTTGACTTTCTATTCTCTAATTTCACATTTCTCTCTCCTTTTTCTTCCTTACATTTTCAGTCGCAGAAAAAACTTTCGATCTTCGTTAACTTCTCTCTCTCTCCTCTTTTCTCTTATCTCTGGATTTTAATCTTAAGAAAAAACATATCCTCTCTCGTCGATCAATTCCCTCTTTCTTCCTTCAAAACCAAATTTCCTCGTTTCCTTTGCCTATTTAACACGTTTAATTTATTTATTTTTTGCAATCGAACTGACCACAGCGCCACGTGTACCACAGGTGGTACACGATGTGATGGCTACTCTAAACAAGAGAACTACTCATCGATTGATGATGTGACGAAAGATTGTGTGATAATATATCAACCTTTATGGCCTGAACGACAACAAAAGACAAAAATGGCTTAGCACGTGTTAAGGAAGAAATTGGTAAAACCGAAATCTAAAAAACCAGTGATATTACAGACCTGAAAGAAAGAGAGATACGAAGAAAGAAGTGTCTGTTATCTATCCTAGACCTAGTGTAACAGGCCTTAACCCACGATGACTTATTTCTACGAAAGCCTGGAAGGGCCAAACTGCGAATCACAATCGCCGTTTCTAAACCTATGTTTAATTTCCTTCTCTGATCCAGCAGCAATAATAAAACACGATCAAACGTTACGATCCCGATAAACACGAGCCGGATTGTCCAATACGAACCCAGAGTAAACAACAGAATTGTACGTGTGTCGTATCGTCATTGGCCGGTGTTAATCGGTCGCCGAATTAGTTCTGAGAACCGTCACAAAGGATGATCACGTCGCGCCGGGTCATCCGCGACACGATCTTGCATAACTGGCTACTTTTGGGCAAACACGTTCAAGGTCACACGTCGGCGGCCACCATATTCTTTCCCCTCCGGCCCGGCCACACACCGCTCTATCAAAATTCGCCCGAACAAATTGGCCAGCTCCTCTCTTTGTTCTGCTCTTTCTTGCGTTACTTCACACGGCCCAGTTATTACTGGGCATTAAACTTGATGGACACGTGACGAACACACGCACGTACACACAGTGAAATAAGTTTTTGGACAGTTATTTAATTGGAAATTATTATGGCACTAATAATGTTACTAATTGAAGCGAATCTGTTTGATCCCTCGTTCGTTTCTTCCATGTTTCATTCGCCTCTTGCCCGTTAAATCGATACAACGATGGGAGAGTAAGTAGATCAATTCGCCGATAAATTTATGTTTATCGAATACTAGTTTCTCTAGTGTGTATAAATCATTCGTATTTCTTCGACGATTCGTTTTCGACTGTTGTTGTACAATTGCACTTCGCATCTGCGAAAACGTGTACGCAGTATAATACAGATGATGCATGATTGTAGTATAATGTAATGATAATTAGAGTTAGAGTGACTCGCGGATATCGGTTAGATGAAGACGAGGGGAAATAGCTGTGCAAGCTAGGTGATCAATTGTTATTTACTTTATATTTAATTACATGAAATGTCGAAAATGTGTTGCATGTTGAAACGTGCCATTTTATAAGAAAATTATATCAAGTTATCAGTTAACATACTGCTCATTGATTGCGCGACACGTAGAAATAGATAAAGTAACAAAAAATCGTTTAATAGTAATCAGATTAGTAATAGGACAATTTCCCTTGATTCACCTCTTCCAGAATTGGTCAAAAACAGCCGTCGAATAATGTTGAAAGGGCCATTTTTGCACAGAAACTATTTCACCAGCTATTATTTCGTAATTGAGTATAAAACGTATAAAACAATTTAAATAAACGTGTTACATTATTACATTATTATAAAGTAAAGTACCATCAACAGAAACTGAAAAGTTTCATGTGAAAATTACGATAAGACTTTAAAATGGACTGACGTTACTAATGGCGATGTGAGAAAGTTTCTCAGATTAATAATATAAATCTAACAATATTAACTGTATTAATTATTAATATAATATGTATAGTATGTATAAGTAGTATAATATGTATAATAATATAAATCTAACGATATTAACTGTATTAATTATTAATAGTTTCTTGCTATACCTGTCATTCTCTTAAAAAAATAATAAAATACTTTGACAACATACGCGCAAAGTTTCAAACAAATTACACGTGACGACAAAATCGTTATTTGTTATTTCGTCACTTTTAGGGAAAATCGCGTTATTTGACATAAAAGCTAGTTGACCTGCTATCTGTATCGATAGCAGATAAATATGTATTTCGTTCGAGCGACGATGGGGAGAGAGAGAGTACTTGGGCAAGGGGTGCGCGCGTGCGTGAGCGTTCACGCAATACGTTCACCTTCGTCTCGTCATTATTGCTGACGGGAGGTTGCATAACACGGCCGTTTCTGTGAACTCCGATGGCCGAGGGTGATGCGCGTCGCCGCATCGCGTGGCCCAGCCTAACCTCAACTTCCTCTCTCGCTCTCGGCGTGTCAACGCGCGGCCAGATCTCGCGCTCCCTGCGCCCCACCGAGCTCTCGTCACCCCAGCCGCTTTCGGTCGAGTGGCTGAATTTGTCCTGCATAGGGGGCATCGGGACATTACCCGGGTGACCTTGGCTGCTGCGCGCACTGCGACGCCCGACGTGCTGTTTGCACAACGCCGCTCGAGCATTGCACCTTGCTCTATCGCGCGACACCCTACCCTCCCACCATTGAACTCGGTTCTCTCCTTCTCTTTCTTCGTTCCTCCTCCTCCTCCTCTTCTTCTTCTTCTTCTTCTTCTTCTTCCTTTGCGATTCTTCTCGGTTGCGTTGCGTTGTCCGATAGTCTTCGTCTCTCTTTCCATCTCCTCCCACGGTCGACTCTCTGTTTATCGAGCAGGCGTGGGCAGCGCCACGTCCCATTCTCTCTCTCTTTCTCCCTTGTCGATTACGGGAAAACTTTTCGGCCGACTAGCCGACGCCAACCGATCTGCAAATCGATTTTACTCCCAGAAGATTTGGACTTTGCTTCTGCGAGAGGATTTTAATTCAAAGCTTCGACTGTAGATCAAGGTTTGCTTGAAACAAGGTTTTCCCGAAAGCTTCAGGCTCGTTTCATTTTCTTCGTGTAGAAACTTGCAGACACCTCGTTATCCAGAAATTAACTCTCGAACACGACATACTTTTACGTTTATATACAGCAGAGTGTCGATTATTCGAGCTGGCTGAGATCAAAGTTCGGTATCAAATCGCATTGTTCGGATGATGAAACATGCAACGTGAACTCATGCTTTGTTTACAACTAGGTAGGTAATCGAGTCTAAAATTAATTATTTAAATACTTGGAATCACTGATGCAATTGCATATAGCAAAATTGAAATCGATTGATTTCTTTGGAACGATTTTATGATATACGAAGCTCTATGCGAAGATTTTTAACTTTCCAAGAACTGGTTGCAGGTTGATTTGACGAATTTATTTTTTAATTTTAGCGTCGTTAACCGGTTTAGTATTATACCGTGTCGTAAATGTCTGGATCAACTCATCCACGACTGTGAATCATCATTGGATTTTTCCTTTAATCTGAATCTAGCGCAAGCGCGTCATCTTTCTTTTCGCGAGCTTGCAATAGCACGTGAATGAATCGATTAGTAACAATAGAAGAAAAATCTTTCAGTTTGATCAATTTATCGAGTTAAAAGTTACACGTGTGTATGTACACACTTAGTACATTAATTTTCTTATCGTAATTTGTTACGTCGTGCCAAATACGAGACATTGAAATAAAACTTCTTCGATTTGCTCTTCTTTTCGAAATCGCGATAGGCTAATGAATTAAAGTTGCTCGGCGATAACTACACTTTATTTTCATACAAATCTAGTAGTTCCGAGAATGTAATTAAAAAAGAAAAAAAAATAGAAAATTGTTTCTTTCATAGAATATTAAATTTCGAATATTTTCTGAAATTCCATGCTTCAGAAAGTAAATAGATCCTAGTAAGTGAAATAAATTTTCCATAAAAGTAAGAGTTAGCTTGAGTTGATTGGAGCACTCGCGCAGGTTCTCGAATCGATGATTGCGAGGAACAGGAGCGATGAAATCGGCGATCGGAGCGCACGCGAAAATAAAAAAAGGAAAAGGAAAAGGGAGAAAAAGTAAGGGAAAATTATGTAATTATGTAATGGACGCGGATGGAAGCACGCTCGTTGCACACGCAACGCGATACAAGCCACCTCGTTCCACCCGGTCGATTTATCGATCCATGGCGATTGCCTCGCGTGGCGAAAACGCACCGTGCAAACAAACGATCCTTTTTTTTTCTTTCTTTCTTTCTTTCTTTCTCTCGTGCGCGCAACGAAATACCGAATAAAGAGCAACGCGATAAAGTAACACTCATCGCCAGATGTGCGTGATAATCGGTGTGTACACACCGTGCGGAATGAAAGAATGTGCATTAAGTAAATGTTGCTGCAACTTTGATAAAAATTATCTTACTAGAAAAAGAAAAAGTTGACAAATTTAACGAGATCGAGGGATATCTTTTTTTTTTTTTTAATTAAAATTCATTTGTTGAGAGATAGAGAATTAGGTATGTTATATCGTGAAATTTCTT